>APFE030118281.1:11500-85496 GCA_000404065.3 Pinus taeda
ATCTTATAAAGGATTGGAAGAAATTATCACTCCTCAAACTCTAAAGATAGAAGGACATATCAAGAAGAAAAAGGTTCAAGTGGTGAAAGATCACATTGTGCATCAACAACAAGTTCTCCAACTTTTAAAGGATAATGCCACTTTGGTGCAAAATCGAATGAAACAACAGGTAGAACAACATCGTAGTGAAAAATGTTTTCATGTAGGTGATTGGGTATTTTTACTGCTACATCTCAAGCAAGCTATTTGTGAGAAGGAAATGTCGGAAATACTACATGCACTTAAAAAATGGCGACCTTACCGAATGGGAAGACACTTCATGGTAAAAATGGATCATGATAGTCTTAAATACATTTTAGAACAACTATTATCTTTAGAAGAATAGAAAAAATGTGTCACAAATATGTTGGGTTATGACTTTGACATCATCTATAGAAAATGGACGCAAAATTTTGTTGCAGATGCACTTTCAAGAAAGGATGAGGATGTGGAAGCATTGTTTTATGTTATTTCTAGTATCCAAATAGATTGGATAAACGAAGCAAGGGATGAAACGAAGAAGGATTAAGAAGTATGGCCACTTATTCAAAAGTTGCAAAAGATCCCAATTCAAACAATATTGCCAGAAATTGAAGAGGAAGGAAAAATCATATTGGAACTTAGAGCAGTCACAGAAACAAGAATCCCACAGCTACGAAATTGATCAATTTCAGAGTATCTCATCAAGTGTAAGAACTTACCCGTTGAAGATTCCACAAGGGAGGACAAGAATTTTATAGAGAAGCATCAAGAACTACTCAAGCGTTGAGGACAACACTTTTTGAAGGAGAGGGGCATGTTAGGCCCCTATACTACTAGTGTAACCCCTTATTATTATTAATACAACCCCCTTATTATATTGATGTACCCATGTAGTGCCCATATTGTTACTATTGTGCCCCATAGAAGCCCACTATTGTTATTATTGTGTCCTTACATTATTATTGTTATGTCAGCGGTGATTATATTATGACCGCTTAGACTCCCATATATAGAAAGGAGGTATTTTCATTTGTATCATCGAATAATTGTTCATTTGTGTAATGTAAAGGAGGTTGCCCCCTCGAAGAGGCTGAATTCTAAGGCGTTCAACTATCTTTTCTATCTTTTTGTGAGCTGGTTTCATAACATCCTGAGGAAGCAAATGATTGAGGTTGGTCTACCATTTGGGTTTGCTAAGACATAAATGGCTCTTTTAGGACAGTTGGGGTCCCTTTGAGCAAACGACTAACTTCGAATCATTGGGGACAATCCTTGATATAGTGATCCTCCTCGCAAATGAGGCGGGGATACTTAGGTTTCCGTTGTGAAGATTCACTAGCAGACGATTTAGGAGGACCCTATTTTGGGGCATCGAATTTACCCTTGCCTTTGCCTTTCTTCTTACCTTTGGAGGATTTGTCCATTGCGGTAGACTGGACAATGTGGACCTTTGAGGTTTTACCAGGGCCTGGTGGATTCTGGGAAGAACTATTGGAAACAGTGTTTGAGACCGAATTTTGTTTGGAAGAAGATTCAAGAGGGGTCTGGGACACTGAACCAATAACTCCATCAACAGGGGGTGCAGCCTGCGACTTCGATGTTGTGGGATCAGTTGATGGCTGTGTAGCATCAAGTAATAACTCATACAAAGTGCCAGACTGAGAGTAAACTAGATCTAAGTAATGGGCACGAGAAATGGCTTGTTCTTCAGTAACGCACCCACCCATAGCTATATAGCGAGTAATTAGGGCCACGAATGACTTAGTGAACCATTATGTGAGCAACTGATCAACAATCTTGGATTTGATCAGGTGACATCTACGTCTCCATCATGGATTTGATCGGAGATGTGTGTTGCAGTATCTTGCTTGAGCGATGTAAGCAAATAGGTGTTAGTTTCATAACGAACCGACAGTTGGAAATACGTGAGGAAAGCCATGGATAAAGAGTTAAAGTCATGGTAAGTACTTCGAGGAAGCTCGATGTACCACTTGGCTGCAACACCTGTGAGGGTTCACTGGAAAAGATGGAGATGAATGGAATCGTCAATGTAAGAATTCGAAGAGCACCAGAGGTGATATGTCATCACGTGGGCTTGAGGATCTTCTTTTGATTTCCCATCAAATTTCAGACAATCGCTTGGGATCTTGGATGGAACCAGAGGCCAGTATAGTGAATGAAGAATTGGATCATTCATAAGGCGAGACACTTCTGGCAACTTTAGTGTGGCCAAGAATGGCAATTGAGTATTAAAAGGCATTAGAGGTTGGTAAGCAGTTACAAGAGGAGGAGTCCATCCCTGTTGGTAGGGATTTTGGCCATATGGCATTTGATTCTGCCCCCATTGCAGGTTACCTTAGCCATAGGGAGGATTTTGACCTTGAATACCTTGGAATTGTCCAGTCACAGGTTGTTGATAAGCAACGTACGGGTTAAGAGGTTGTTGAGCCTGGTGACCTTGGACATATGGGTATTGTACCTGTTGTCCCTGAACGTACATGTGGTGAACCTGTTGGCCCTGAACAAGAGGATTTTGGACTTGGTGCCCTTGGGCATAAGGATTATGCACTTGTTTCCCTTGGACATAGGGATTTTGTAACTGCTGTCCTTGACCAAAAGGATTCTGTACATGTTGACCTAGGACATTAGGGTTTTGTACCTGTTGCCCTTGGCCGAAAGGATTCTAGACCTGTTGACCTAGGACATTAGGATTTTGGGCCTGCTGTCGTAGGACTTGACCTTGGCCTTTCCCTTGCAATGGTTGACCTTGTTTATATGTATATAAGGGTTGATGATGCCTGGGTTGGTTTTGCTGCTGCAAGGGTTGGCCTTGCGGCTGCAAAATTTCTCCCTAGAGTTGTAGAGGTTGGCCCTACAAGGATATGGGCTATGAGGTTTGTGGAGCATAGTGCATTTGTGGTTGCATGGTTTGTTACAACTGTTGCAAGGGTTTCCCCTGCAGTTGTTGCAATTGACCTTGTTGCGAGATCATTTTCCCTTGTTTTTGCGCAGATGGCCCTTGCTGCAACAAAGGTTGCTCCTGTTATTGTAGAGGTTGTCCTTGCTATTGCAAGGGTACTTGAACAGTGCCCAAAAAAATTCTGAACTGAATCTGGCCATAGCCACCGTGGAAAGTGGATGAGCCAGGTTGAACGTATTGCCCAGACTGAAGGGTGTAGGGTTGATTAACCATTCCTTGAGAACCATATGGAATGTAAAGAGTTTGGTATTGGATCTGAGCCTCATAATTCTATTGATACTGGACATTGCTTGACCCAGATAGGCCAACGGGATTTTGAACTTGTTGGTACTGGACATTGCTCGATCCAGGAGAATCATCAGGGTTTTGAATAATGCTAGAAGAAGGTTGGTTCATACCAACCATGTGAGTCTGTGATTCACTCAAATTGGTGGTGCCTAACACCATGGAAACATTCAGATTCTTTCCCCCAGGTGGTGGCATAGCTTGGCCATTGACCGGAGGGATGGAGGAATTGACTGAGACATTCCTCGAGACCGCTAGTTGAACCGGACAGGTGACTAGGACGAACGATACATGAGGGTTCAGAATGGTGGGTTGCATCGGGACTAAGGTAACGAACTGTTGGGAGGTCGAGTTCGCAATGAATGGACCTGTAGTAAGCATGGCACCGAACACCCAAACAGGGTTATGGCAAAGTGATGAGGCACTAGGTGTACCTGAAACCAACTGTTCCAAAGACACATAATTAGGCGGCAATTCCTGATAAACACTAATGGGAATGCTCCCTGTATAGGAGAAACCTTTAGGAGGAAAAGGATGTTCTTCCTCCTTAACAGTGTGTGGAGTAGAAACTTCTGACTCATTCGGAGAGGTGACTGGAGCATCGCCTTTGGGTTCCATATCTGGGAACAAACAATGACGAACGACTGAAGAAGTATGAGGGGATAATTCCAAAGGAACACCCGCCTGATTGTACAGACTGTACGGACGCTGCGGTGATATCACTATAGTGTCAAACAAATGATTCAGAGGATAGATAACCAGTCTAAGCTGACTGTCAATGGTCGGCGAACTCTCAGGAGTTTGAAAGGGATTGTCCAGAGATTCCGGGCCAAAATCAGCAGGTGACCCAGTATCTGAAGTAGGCGGAGGACATGATGACAAAGGTTGAATGCTCAGAACAATTCCTTGGTCCTCAAGTGACTCTGGTAATTCAGGAAACGACTCTTGAGGCAATCTTTCAGACGGAGGAGAGGAAGAGGAATTAGGTGAACCAGATGGTTCAACCACAATGACCTTGTCTTAGTTAATAGGAAAAGAGAGAAATAAACTTCAAGGCTTTAAAAGTTATTTTAAGGGAAACTCACGATTTGGTCTAGAAAAGACTAACAAGATGTTATAAGATCATGGGCAATAAATTTATTAAGACACATAAATAGACTGGTGCTCTTTCATTTTTTAAGAGTCAAGAAATAAACAAAGATGACTCTATTGATTTCAATTGGAAACAAGCTCGAAAGGACAAGTACTCGAATGATCTTTTAAGGTTAATGAGTCAAAAAGATCAAATGATTGCTCTGAGTGATATAGATAAAAAGGATTACCAGGCAACCGTGAACTACAGAATACCTCCCAGCGAATCGAGAAGTACGGGCAGGAAATCTCCCCAAATGCTGTGTTCGGTGTGTCACGTTTGCAATTTGGTCGACTCGACTTCCTATGGATAAAGGATTGTAGCCTATAGGGGTATCCCATTATATACTCGACATTACAGGGAGCACAAATCTGTACTAGCGTTGTCTAATGTCAACGCTGACGACAACTGCTAGGTTTAAAGACACTGGAACACGTCTGAAGCCTAGACCTTCTAGATATGATCATTAGATTTCAAATGCGCCTTAGGTTAATTGAATTCATTTTAAAGTTTATCTTGGTTGTGTCTCAGTTTTCAGGCCTTAGCGATGTGACTCGAAAAACTCTAAATGCAACTAAATGAGACAAGACCCTTTCAATTCGATGAATTGTCTACACTAGAGAGGGCAGGAAACAGACAATCACATGCAAAAAATCAAGCAACTAAAAGAAAAATGAATTTTCACTACTTCACTTTTTGAGAAAATAAACTAATGAAAAATACATTCCAATTCCTAATTTCTTGACAAGTACATTTCTAACAGTCCTTCTAAAAGCAAAAAGAGTTCTTTTTCATTTCAGATGCCAATGCAATCCTAGTCTTTAATGATGCTAACTACCATAGGATATGGATGCAACAAACTAGGACTTCATACTTTTTCATGAAACGACAAAACAAATTTTTCGCGTACAACACTTCAGTGAAAAAGTTTTCGAAACAATTTGCTCTTCAAGCAAATGAAAACGCGAAAAGAGAAGCTTGTTCAGACTAATGAAACACTGGCTTTACCAAAAACAAGACAAGCAATGTGATCCATGCCAGAAAAGAAACGTTTAGACAAGCAAATGAAAAGTTTTGAAACTTGTGTAATGGAGGTCAAAGCCGTAACAGGACTGCAAACGAAATGCAAGGAGTAAATACACCAACAACTCGAGTCACTGAGTTCACAATCAACTAAATGGATGACAATCTAGATGCCCTAGTGCCACTAACCATCCAATGACCCAAGAAACCAAGTGGGAAGATGACAAATCAACAAGCAAACAAAAAGCAACTTTCTAGTCAGGGAGAAAATGGTCTAAAAGGCTTACAGGGTCGAAATCATGAGAGCAAAACACACTGCCCAAGATTGGGGACAAACCGTAATCTTCATGTATAGGCATCGACGTGACTGCCTAACTAACAACAAGCACCAGAGGGAAGTCGACACGACCGTTTCTCATCATATTGCACTAATCGGCGTGATTGTCAGTGAATTAAGCGCGCTGAGCGAGGGAGCCAAGAAAATAAATAAAAATAAACGCTGGGACCAGATTTGCTACTATGAATTTCAAACTTATACCAATAAGCAAAGGAAAACAAACATAACCAAAGGGAAAAAGTGGAACTAGAAAAGTTCACACAAAATCATGAAATCTCAAACAAGACAAACATAAGGATTGGCTCCACAGTGGAGTCGCTAATTTGTGGTGAAGTAAAATTATGAGTGCAGACACAAACAATTCCTCTAGCCCGATAACGGGTCTAGCCACAACTAATAAATTCTATGGAAGTTTTTCTTAGGTTAGAACCAATTAATAGGGCCTACCTCTTAGTATGTTTATCTCGTTTGATAATGCCTTGCTTTCTTGCTCCAGCTATCTCTTGCGTCCTTCTTCAAATACATGAAACAAGTAAACAACAACAAACAACAATTGTGATAATAGAAAAATTGTAATTCAACCTACTTAACAAGTCAAGAAACATTAAGCCATGAACATGTAAGATGATACATCATGTAGGAAATCAATCGATAGTTGCATATATATTGAATCAAGAAGATATTACAACCATTGTCTTGACGTTGCCGTTCTCCTCTGACAAAACCAGGTTCCCACACATCTCTGCTAGTATTCCATGATGGCCTCAAATGATAGTTTTAAGGCTCTTCCCTTTGGGCTTCACACTAAACCAAATTCACACTTCTCCCTCACACAATTAGAGAGCTACAATTATGAATAGCTTGTTGTTTACTCCAAACTTAATTAGCACTAGCACACCAACATTAACACTAGCTTGTGCTTGGGAAAAAGGGAGGTTTATATAGCATGAATGGATGGGAGATGGATCCTCTTCTCATGGGAGAAGGTCTTATCTTTTGAGGTAGTTCTGAAAGGAGCCCAAACTGACATCCTCGACCCCATTCGGCCAAACCATTTAGGAAACTTCAGTTACGAAGCTTCTAGAGCTGGAAACTTAGGCTCTTTATTTAAAAAACTTTCCATAAGAGGATCGATGCAACTGGAACAAAGCCCAATCACTTCGGTCGGCGCTAGGGACATTGTTAATCCCTGCATATCGGCGCGTGGAGGACAAGGGCCATTAGCGCTGGTCTTGTAAATTGGGAAAAATAGAAGATTTTGGGGAAATGGTGCAAAAGGGAAGTGTTCTGCTCATGAAGAGGGACACAATGGGAGTTTCTTCATGAAGGGAAAGCATGTGGGGTTCATTATAGAGGTCCTCCAAGATCAAGGAATGGGGAGTACGGGGACAATGACAAAATGCTGTGTAACACTCACTTAGGGCTAAGTTTAGCGGAAGTTTCCCCATATAATGGGAGCACTCAATGTAATGGAGATCATTGCTTCCTAAGGGGGGAAGATTGACCGAGGTGGATATTAGTGGCCACCTACTTATTCCATTAGCTCAAATCATAGTTCTCTAGCTTGGGAGTTATTTTACAACTTTTTGGGTCCTTAACTTCTGAGGTTGTTTTAAGGCCCAAAATGACGTTTTTTTTTTACATGGAAACCATAGCATATGGCTTGTGCCTAGTTTAAATGTGTCCTTATTTAAACTTTTTCAATGGGTTGTCGAGTGAACCAAACAATGATCGTATGCAAAAGTTATGACCCTTGAAAGTTGACGTACCAACTAACTCCATTAGGGCCAAAAAACTTTTGTTATTTTAACTCTTGGGGTTATGTTTTTGGATGTTTAGGTTTTCGTCATTATTTTGTGTAGATATCATGTGTCTTCTTAGAGATAAGCCGCCACCATTCAAGTGAGTTTGTTTCATTTTTTTTTTAATGGTTTTAGCACATTCCATTTATTAATAGACATAAAGTTTTACTATATCTTTGTGTTTTTGTTATAACTATGTATTCCATTTAATTTCCTTTATAAATATGGATTAGTAACATTGATCATCATTCAAAAGAGAAGTTTTGGAAGTTGCATCGAGATCTCAACCCAAAGGACAAAAAGAAAGATGCTAAGAACAAAAATATCAGGCAATTGATTTGAGCAACTTGGATGTGGGTGGTAAGAATGTTTATACATCAATACAGAAGGGGGTGAATCTGAGTAGCCTTTAGCAAGAAGAAGAGAAGTAATTGACCATTTTCTTCCATATAATATATATGTCAATGCAACCAAAATTAATCCTATACTTGACTCTTGATCACAGGAAAATCTCATAGCAGTAGATCTATTCAAGAAATTGGTGAAGGAGACTCACTAACAATCCAGGCCATATGCATTGGGATGGGTCAACAACGAGGCTAAGATAAAGGTAACCAAACAGTGTAGAATAAAATTTGTTATTAGTGTTAACTTTATTGATGAAGTAAAACTAGATGTAGTTCCATTGGATGTATGTGGTTTTGTGTTTGGGAATCCCTATATGTACATGTGGGATGTGATATTCATGCAAAGAGCCAACCAATGTTGCCTCATTAATGATGGTAAATAATTCATCATCAACATGCACAAGGGAAAGTCAAAGAGCTCACTAGTAAGTACCAACCAGCCCAAAGAGTTGATCAAATCTAGAAAAACATACGTTTTGTAGTTTTTATGAGAAACTAAGTCTATAGAAGAGTCCATGAGAGCTAACTCATCCCTGGAGGGGTGTACTAAATAATGAAAACAACAACTAGAAGAGTTGTTGCAAGTGTATAAGGTTGTGTTCATGGAGCCTAAGGGGCTACCACCTAAGAAGGAAGTGGAGCATCAGATTTAATTGTTGTTGGATTCTCTATTGCAAAACATTGGGCTATATAAGTAGTCTATTATGAGTAGAAATGAGGTGAAGAAGCATTCACAACAACTATTGGAATAGGGTGTCATTCGACCAAGTACCTCATCATGTGGGTTGTCCATGATCATTGTGCCAACCAAGGACAAGACTTGGCAGATGTGTTTTGATTACATGGTGTTAACAAAATTACGCTCAAGAATTGATACCCCTTGCCTATGATAGATGATCTATTGGATTATTTGTAGCAAGAAAAATGCTTTACCAAGCTGGAATTAAAGTTTGGAAACCACAGGTTTGAGCCAAAGAAGAAGATACCTAGAAAACGACCTTCAAATCCATGTATTGTTTGTATGAGTGGTTAGTCATGTTCTTTGGACGAGGTTAATGAATGATAGATATATTGCACCCTTTTACATAATTATTTGTTATTGTTTATTTGGATGATATACTGGTATACAATGCTACCTGCGTATATAACATCTCACATTTGATGCAGGTGCTAGAGACATTAAAGAAGCACCAATTGTTGGCAAATCTCAAGAAGTGCGGGTTTTCATAGTAGTATTTGGTATATCTTGGATATGTGATTGGTGGGGAAGAGCTAAAGATAGATAATGCCAAAATGGATGGCATCATGAAGTGGTTAGTGCTTACTAATGTTTATGAGGTCAGAAGTTTCATTAGGGAAACACAACACTTAAGGAAATTCATAGCCTTGTTTTTAATAGTAGCACTACCACTCCACGTCGTAACAATGAGTGGTGATAGTTTCCAGTGGGGAAAGGGTCAACAGAGGGCCTTTGAGAGATTAAAGAAGAAGATTAGTCAAGCATCAGTTCTGACATTATCGAACTTTCAGAAGCCCTTCAAAGTGGAGATAGATGCAAGTGGCTATGATATGGGAGTGATATTGATGTAAGGAAGAAATCGTGTATTCTATCATTTTGAGGTAATTCATGGCATGATTCTCAACTACCTTACCTATGATAATGAGCTTCATGCCCTGGTGAAGGTTATGAAGAAGTGAAAATACAATCTTATGGGAAAGGAGTAATCCACATAGATCACTAGACACTACAGTACCTATAGACCCAAAGTAATCTACAACAATCCAGGCATTACAAGTGGATGGGGGTTTTTTTACAACGGTTCCATTTAGTGATAAAGTACAAGAAGGGAAACACAAGCAAGTTAGTTGGCATGCTTTTATGGCCACCCACATCCAAGATCACAATTTTGGGAATTCTTACGTACATGGATCCATTCACCCATGATGCATATAGAAAGGCATATTCAAAAGATGATGACTTCAAGGAGGTGTTTTAGACTTTAGTAGTTGTAGAGCCAAAGTCCTATTTTGGTGATATCACAATTGACTACGACCTCTGGGATGGGTAACTCTAGAGGCTGGACAAGTTATGTGTTCCTAAAGGTGAGTAATTGTAGCGAATCAGAGAGGCTGACACCTCCAAGGTTGTAGGGCACTTCGATGTAGGGAAGATAATGGCCAACTTGTAAAGGTATGTGTATTGGCCAATGATGTAAGAAGAGGTAGCTAGGTTCATAATAGGATGCATGATTTTTTGTACCAACAAGCTTAGTAATAAGAAATAGAATCTATATCATCCTTGGGAAAGCATTTCCATAGGCTTTGTAGGAGGTTCACCAACAACCAAGAAGGGACATAACTACCTATTCGTGGTAGTTGATAGGTTCAAAAAGATGTGTGTTATAATGCGATGTAAAAAGACCATTAGTGGGAAAGAAGCAATAAAATTGTTCTTTGGACAGGTCAGGGTGCATTTTGGGATACTAAGGAGCATAATTTCAAACAGGGACACAATATTTCTCAGTGCATTTTGGACTACATTGTGGGAGAATATGGACACCAAGTTGAAGAGGTCTACAGCATTACATCCACGAATAGCTGGGAAAAATGAAGTAGTCAACAAGGCTTGCTGCAATTTTTCACGGGTTATAATTAGAGGCATCCAAAAACTTGGAATGAAATCTAGTATATATACAACACTCTTATAACATAGCACTCTACTCTTCTATTGGTAAGTCTCCATTTGAAACTTGTTTTGGATATTTTCCACCTTGACCTTTGGATATTGCATTGGGACAACAAGGAGGAGTGAGTGAGGATATTACATAGGATGACTTAAGGGTAAAAATATTTGTTGAGAAGATCAAGAAAATCCATCTACAGGTACATGTGACACTAAAAAAGTCACAAGAAAAATACAAGGCTAGACATGATCAAGACAAAACAACTAAGTCTTTCAAGGTGGGAGATAGAGTATGATTGCAGCTGAACAAGGAGAGACTACATGGTCTTGGTGAGAAGATCAAGGTTCTACGATATGTTCCCTTTGGAATAATAGAAAAGGTGGGAGATAATTCCTATAGAGTCAATCTACTCCCATTCATGATCATTTAGACATTGGTGAATGCGGAGAATTTGAAGCTCTATGAGCCTTCTGTGTTGGATCGTGAAGAGGAACAAGTCTTACCTTCTGTAGAGGATTTGGAACCATATGCTCAGGTAGAGTTGAAAAAAGATACAATTTCGTTAAATATGTCCAAGGTACAATACAAGGGTAGCATGACCTTTGGCATATTAGATTTAAGGGACAACTTCTAGGCAAGGCTAAGTGGTACACCTAAGAGAAGGTGGAGGGAAAATTTCCTCACCTCATTAAGTGGAATCTTTTGGGGACTAAAATGGTGATGTATGGTCCAAATTGGATCATTATATTATTTTTCATCCATCTTGATGCTTTCAGAGTGAACAAAGGAGAGGAATGAGCTCACGGGACTATTTTACCTATTGGTCCGAGTTTGGTAAATTGGGGCTTGAAACCTTACAAAAGCAATTTGAGGCATCAAATGGCATTTTTTGGGGGTAAAAGCTTGCCAGTGCGACATCCACTAGCGTTATTCTATACACATACACATTTCCAATGACGCATTAATTGCCTCAATAAAATTCTAAAATTTGTGCCACATAAAATTTGACCTTCTTGTTTTGAACGCCATGATTCGAGAGGATGCCACATCAACCCCCAATATTCATGGAAAAGGGGCTAGCCACATAGTCATGATGAAAAATACTCTATAAGAGTCAGTATTGTAACTTTAATTAAGAGTTGAAGGAGTCAAACTTAACCACTAGTAGGCTATTGAGTTGTGTTATAACTAGATTGCCGGGAGGAAAAGGGGTTCCACTCTATTCTAGTGAATTTTGTTCCATAGATGAGCAGAATAGCCAAGGGTTGGGTTTTCTGCCGAAAGGGTTCCCAGGTCATATATTGCTTTCTTATGGTTGTGAGATTTTTGTTGTTGTTGTTGTTGTTGTTGTTGTGTTTGTTCTATATTCTCTGCATTTTCTATATTGCATGCATAAAACAATAATTAGTTAATCCTAAAATATAAGGATAATTAACCTTCATAGTGTAGATTTCATATTTTAAATATAATTTTATCATATCTATTGTGAAGGGCTATCTAGTGGAATATCCACAACATTTTATGGATCAGTTGAGGTGTAAAATGGATTGGGCTATCTTCTTTTTTTCATAAGGTCAAATGATAAAGGAAAAAATGATTGGGACTAGCCAATTATAAAAGTGGGAAAGAGATGCTCAGTTTGGTGTAATAATTAGTTATTCAAGGTAGAATCCTCATATTAGTGAGGGTTGTGATTGAAACAACTTCTATATATTGGATGGCACTAGTGTTTATTCCAAAAGGGAGTATTAGAGAAGTTGAGGTGTTACAGATTTTTATGGTTAGGGAGTAAAGAAAAAAGGGGTATTGCATTAGTCAAGTAGTAAAGGTTTGTAGCTTCGAAGGAGATGAGAGGGCGGGGATTGAAAAACATCCATCATTTTGAAAACATGTCAACAACAAAAAGTGTTTGGAGGTTAATATCAGTTAAATATTTGTAGTGTTAGGTGAATACTTAGAAATATATTGAGTCGTTTAAAATTAAGGGTTGACCAAAATCTCCAACAAAGACCTATTATAATGTCTCAATCATTTGGAAGGTGGTAGTATTAGTTTATCCTTTGATTGGAAGATGGATTATCTAGAAGATAGGGAGTGGGAATGGAGCTAGGCTTGGTGAACACCCATGGATTAGATATGGTGAAAATTACAAATTTCCAAAAATCTTCTCCTCGTGCTAGGGGGAAGGGATAATTTTTTCTTTCTTGGGTGGTGGATGTCAACCTTACAAATTTCTAGAGGCAAGAATTGAAAGCAATAGTTGTGATCAACCTCAAATTTGAAAAGGATTTGGTATGATTATTATATTTAACTAACCCATGTAAGGATGGGGGGAATATATGATCAATTATTTGGTAAAAGAACCTAGTTAGAGGCTCATTCATTCCAAAGAATGGCTACAAATTCATATGTGAAGGATAATACATATAAAACCTAGCTTATTGTTAGAAGAAGGTGTCGAAGTTCAAGTGCCCCTTATTTTTTTTGCATCTTTATGTATTTTTCCCTAAAAAACAATGTTTAATCATGGGATAATCAATGAAAAATAAATTGATATGGTCTTGATAAATACTCATCGTGCAAGGATAATTAACAATCTCTTCGGTAGGTTTGTGCCTAGTTTGTGGAAGTTTGGCAAGAAGTATTTGGTACAACTAGCCACATGAATGTATGGAGGGTTACTTCTATTGAGGACAATCTTAAATCTTGGTATGGGAATTTAGCAGTTAAGAAAGTAAGAGCTCTTCCATGAATTATAGATTAGGGGATATTGTTTGTGAGAAATGTAAGTACAATTGAAGAGAAATTCATCTTACCCATGTAATATGCCACTCAAACATGACCATTATTGATAGTTTAAAACAACTCAAATATAGGAAACCTCCATAATAGACCTTGGTAGAAAACATTAATAAGCAGTGTGCATGGGTTTATTTTGATGGTGCAACTTGTGAGGAACCACATATTTGTGGAGTAGTAGGTATAAGCTAACTGTCAGACTCTCGTGTACTAAATTATAAAGCAGACATAGGCGGGGTAAATATTGTGGCTCTAACATTGACATTCATGCTAGTAACAAACAAAGGTGCTCACAAAATCAAAGTTTCTATGGATTCTCGGGCAATGATAAAATGCGTGGAGAGGGAAAATGATTTAGATAATTTTATGTGAAGGCCAATTTCTTAAGAGATCCATGTTATTAAATTTGTCTTTGAAGTTGTTTCTTTTCAACATGTTTTCAAAGAAACAAATGTTTTGGTCGATGGACTATCTAAACTTGGTTTGTTGCTAGATACATGATAATGGTTTCTTTGTGAGGAGGAAGAGGGTCAAGTTGTTGAAAATTAACACCCTTCCTTTCATTACTAGGTTAAATGATGATGTTGAGATGCATAGATATTTGAAGAATGATTTAGTTATCAATTTTCTATATATAAAAGTTTTCATATAACCTATACTTTCATACTTTTGAGCATGTATGGAGAGTTGAGGTTTTTGATAAACCAAATTGGACATAAATAAACATGATATGAGGATGAACATCTATGAGTACATGTAAGAAGACATTAGTTGGCTATGATTATTTTATGATAGATACGAGTATGTATAGAAGGAAAATAACTAGACTTTATTTTGAGATATGGATTCCTTTAGGAGGAACGTTGAAATGCAATTTAACATCTACATAATGTAATTTCATCTTTTATATTTAATGAAATTGTGATTTTTTGCCATGAGAACAAAAGAAAAAAACTATGAATTTCCTTAGGTACTATGTTGCCCCAATGAAACTCCCGACCTTAAAAACATTGGTAGGAATTAATCAGTTCATGATGGCCTCCATCTTGGCAAGATCTATCTTTAACTCTCCTCCATCTATCACATATCCCAAATGTAACAAAGATTGTTGTGCAAACACACAAATTTTATTTTATTTTATTTATTTATTTTATTTTTTTATTTATTTATTTTTATTTTTATTTTTTTTTTTTTATTTTTAATTAATTTAAAATTTTATTTTTATTTTTAATTTTGTTTTTTAATTTTTTTAATTTTATTTATTTATTTATTATTATTATTATTATTTTTTGAATAAAGACTAATTCTATTAAGATTAGAAAAGTATAGTACAATCAAGCTTGCATGCAAGCGAAGAGCAAGGGAGCCGAAGGTGAAAGGCTATCCACCTCGCTCCAAAGAGACAAACAAGGGAAGGGCCATAGAAAACACGGGAATACAAAAAGCTAGAACTAAGGAGATAGTTCTACCCTGAGAGGGCAGTTACTGCCACACGACATTTTTTGCCTTTTGTCTTGCTTACTTTGACCCATCTAGAGGAGTTTGGCTGAGCCGTGACAAGTTGTAGACTGTTCTGCCCTGGCGACAGAATATCCTTATCAGAGTCTGAGGACGAAGATAAACGAGAATGTTTCTGAGAGATCTGAGAGGCGGAGGGGTTTGCCGGATCAACCAAGGGAGCGTCCAGCGGAGTCTCAACATTCTGCCCATCTACTACAATTTCCTCCTCATCCGAACTAGAGGAATCCATATTGTCCATAGGAGGGGGAGGCACACATGGATTCCAGCTTTTAGATTTGGGTTTGCAATTCAGATTCTTCTTTTTGTCAAGGAATTGGGTACAGGAACTCTGGAGATGCCCCGTTTGGTGACAATGGCGGCAACGAAACGTTGTACTCTCGTAATCCAAGTTTTGAGTCCAGTGGAAATCTCCATACTTGAGATTAATCTGATCCGACAGTCCTTTGCTAATATCTATTTCTGCACAAATTCTACCATAGGTGTAGATTCCATTTTCCCTCCGTGAAGAATCTACAGCCAGGTAGCGTCCTAATGTGTCTGCAATGGCTAAGAAGATTCGGGAGCCTGACCCAAATGGGAATCTTGGTGATGACAGCTGAAGAGGGGTCGAAGTCTGGAAACTAGGGGGTGAGAAAAAGCACAGCCGAGCCCCAGAACCAAGGCCTCTCATTAAGGCCTTCTGGTAATCTTCATTTAAGTCAAAAGCCACAATGAAGAATCCTTTTGAACATAAGTAGATCTCGCTTTTTTTAGTCCAATTGGTATAGATCCATTGATATAGATCTGATGTGCGAGGCCAGAGCCCATTAAATTTGCATATGAGTGCGGGCTGATAGCGATCGTCAATTCCAAAATGAGAGAGATTGATGGAAGGAATTTCCTCTGATTTGTCTACTAAAAATGGCTTTGGAGCCCTAGATGGTTGGGCTGCTTTCGCAGAGGGCTGCGGTTGGGTAGCGTCTTTGCGGACTGCATCTTTATAAGAGAAAGAAGAGGCAGAGGAGGTCTGCCTAGAGGAACCACCTCTTAAACGAAAGGTAGCCTCCATAGAAGTGTCCTTATGAATGCTGTAAGAGGAGAGAGGAAGGGGATTCATAAGTTGCTTACTCTTATATAGCAGTCTGAGGTAAGAGGAGGGGATCCCCAGCCGGCGTTCGAGTTTTTGCAAAAGATCCTACTCGAGATCTGTTGCGCGTACCCATTGCATTGTCGTTTTGCCCGAGAGATTGACTTGGATCTGAAATGCATGTGTTTCTTCAGGCAGATCTAGCTGGTTCAAGAGAGGAAGCTGCTTTACATTTGTGCCCGTCTGAGGTTGCCGCATGACGGTTGCATGCCCACAGATCTAGGTTTTTTTAAGGCTTCTTGTTCTTCTGGGCTTTTGATTTGTTGGTTCAATGGCAGATCTGAGCAGCTGACTGCCATCCATGGTCAGGACGCCCGATCTAGATTTGTGCATTGACCTTGCAAACGCACCGTGGACTAGATTGGGTGTGTAAGAAGGATATGGGAAAAATGATATTGACCTTGCCGCAGTATCAGTGTCTTGACGTCTTCTCTGGAGGACTTGATGAACGCTATATTGGGTGACCCCATTGTGCAGATTTGTGACATCGAGCCCCCCCGCTTGGAGAACCCTGAAGCCTTTCTTCAGAAACTGATCCCCTTCCTTTACGCGCTGAGTAGCTCGAGCACCAGAATCGAGTTTGGTGCCTTCATTTTCTTCTGCGCTGAGGCAAATGCAGCAGGCCACCGCAAAGGTGTCTTCCGCCTTCGAAACTATGAGTTTCGCTGGCATGGAGACCATGAAACAACAAAGATCTATGTACCCCTCTCCATGCAATAATACTTCAAGAGTGTTCCAGGTTTTGGATTCCATGTAATTAACCAGAAGCCGTTTTACGCACCATGGGACTGACAGTGCGTTTGAGACAAAGATATAATTCAACGCGGTGGGCATATGAGAGCCACAAACCATCGAAACCCTAGACTCCATCACTGCTCTACCGATAGTCGATTATCTTATCGGGAATATATATATATAATTATATATATATATATATATATATATATATATATATATAATATATATATATATATATATTATAATATATATATTATTATTATATATTATTATATTATTTATTATATTTATTATTTTTATTATTATTATTTATTTATTTTTATTTTATTTATTTTTTTTATTTTTTTTTATTTTTATTTTTTTGTTTTTATTTTTTTTATTTTTTATTTTTTTAATTTATTTTATTTTTATTTTATTTATTTATTTTTTATTAATTTATTTATTTATATTATTATTAATTTATATTATTTTTAATTATTAATTATTTATTATTATTAATTAATTTTTTTATTATTTTTTTTTTTTTTTTTTTTATTTTTTTTTTTTTTTTTTTTTTTTTTTTTCATTCAGTAGTTGTTGCTTCTTTAATGTCTTTAGCACCTGCATTAAATGTGACGTGTTCCTCCCAGGTAGCACTGTATGCCAATATATCATCCACATAAACAATAACAAATTATTCTATAAAAGGGCGCAATATATCATTGTTCAATCTCATGAATATAACCAATGCATTACATAGGCCAAATGACTAATTAACTGCTCATACAAACTTTGGCTAACTTTGAAGGTGGTCTTTTGGGTATCTTCTTCTCTGACTCGAACTTGTTGATACCTTAACTTAAGTCTAGCTTAATGAAGTATTTTTCTTACTACAATTGGTCCAACAAATCATTTATCCTAGGAAAGGGGTACCTATTCTTGAGCATAATTTTGTTTAACACCTTATAACCTAGACATATAATCCAAGTCCCATCCTTCATTGGAACAATTATGATGGGTAACCCATATGGCGAGGTACTGGAAAAAATGACACTCTATTCTAGTAGTTGTTGCAACTACTTCTTCACCTCATTTGTTTTTATAATAGGCTATTTGTATAACCCAATGTTTGACGAAAAAGAATCTGGTAATTGTTGGATCTCGTGCTCTACTTACCTCTTGAGTGGTATTTGTGTATGCTCTTAGTACGCACCCATGTATGTATGTATAAAAGTTTATAGTTTTTGTTTTCATTCCTTAGTACACCCTTTTAGGGATGAATTTTCTCTCACAAACTCTTCTACAGACTCGTTTTCTCTTAAAAATAGTAAAAAATACTTCTTGCCCAAAATGATTAGTTTCTAGGGTTGGTTGGTGCTTACTAGCAAAAATTTAGACTTGCTCTTGTAATTTTTTATTATGGAGGCTTTCCCATCCTTAATGAGGTAGTATTAGCTGGTTCTTTGTATGTTGAATGCATCCTACATGTACATATTAGGACTTCCAAACACCACTCCACATACATCAAGTGGAACTACATCCAATTCTACTTCTTTAGTAAATCAACACTGATAGCAAATCTGATTTTAAACAATTTGGTTATCTTTATTTCCACATCTTTATTTACCCATCCCAATGGATATAGGCTTGGATAATCACAAACTTCGAATTCTAATTTGTTGACTAGTTACAATGAGATTTTCCCGTGATTCCGTTGAAAATAGCAACAAGAAATTCCATTTTAATTTGTCCTTGAATTAAATTGTGAATTAATTTGTAATTATATTCTCATAACAACTTGTAACAGTTAATTAATTTAAATTGACTCAATTGACTTAGGAAATTCATGTTGGAAGTCTATCTAAAGTCATTTAGAGTGATCCCTAAATTTTTGGGGCCCAGGTTGAGTTCTTTGGAGTTGTAATTTGATAATTTAGTCTAACTGGGTTATATTCAGTTGAACTAGTCCTAACTATTGGAGGAACTAGTAGAGGTTTGGTAGTGGAGTAGTGCACTAGTGCATCACCGGTAGCACACCAATTAACTGAAGATTCACTCATAAATAATTCGTGCATGTCAATTCAGATGAATACCCTGTTTAGATTGGAGTTCAGGGACAATGTACTATTGGTTGTATAATTTTCCAAGTCATACAGATGGTGCATTCAATCAATCGAGGACCTATGTTTAGATTGCGCAATTATGGAGAGTGTATTTCCCAATTAAATGTGGGTTATTATCCTCTAGGGATTGTGCATGGAAGTAGGGGCTTGGTAGGTAGCAGATTTAGCTAAGTGTTGGCTTGAGCTGGTTTGTGAGGAGGAGAGTTAGAATGTACTAGTGCAGGAGTTGTCCAGGACGAACAAGCATTGTATTTTCTTCTCAAATCTTCTGGTTAATGAAATATTATGTTATGTGCAATTGATATTCTTCCTTTTCTTCTTATTGTTTTCATCGATCAATTTTGGTTTCCACTAAAGAGTATAGTAGATTCTTGTCTTGTGTTTTAGAATATCACATAAGTTGTTGAATCTACAGAAAAATCTACATGGTATCGGAGCTGAAGACAATATAGAAGAGGAGAATTTGGGTTTTTTGTGTAGGTGAAAATTGAATTTGCAAGTTCATACTTTAGAGCAACAATATGTCATTCTACGATTTGCGACTTGAGTATGCCTTGGAGGGCAGCTCGAATTACATAACTTGGAAGGACATGATGGAGGTAGTGTTGGAAGACAATGGCCTCAAGGAATTCATAGATCATGACATTCCTAAGCCTCCAACATCGGATGCTAAAGATCTGGCTGAATGGAGAAAGCGTGTGGCAAAAGCAAGAATAATTGTCTTGGAAGGAGTTCGAGACCACATTGTCTCGAGTCTCCATGGCAAGGATACTCCATACTCAATGTGGAAGACATTGATGAACCTATTTCAAGATAGCAGTGACCATAGGAAATTGGAACTGAAGGACAAACTCAGAAATATCAAAATGGAGAAGGGTGACTCTATTCCGAAGTAGTTCACCAAGTTCACCCATTGTCGGGATGAGCTTGGAAGTTTCGAGATCACTGTTTCCAAGGACAATATGGTGAGCCTAGATCTTCTAGGACTTCCTAAGAGTTGGCATAGTTATCAGGACTCTGTCAATGGGAGGGAAAAGCTAGCAGATTTGGAACGACCATGGTCAAATTTGGTACAGGAAGAGATTCAGAGGAATATCAGAGACAGATCCTCATCAAAGACTGATGATGAGGAAAATTGTGCCTTAGAGGGTAAGGAAAACAAAGGGAAGGGGAAGCCATCCCATTCCAAATCAGATTCTTGTCATGGCGGAAAGAATAAGGACATATTGAAAGTCAAGTGCTTTCATTGTCATGATTTGGACATTTTTCCACAAAGTGTTCGCTCAAGAAGGCCAGTAAGAAGCCATCAGGAGGAGTGGAAGGAGAACTCGACTTTAACCTCATCACATGTATGGTCTCATCAGTGAAGGATAGTGTATGGCACCTGGACAATGGAACTTCTTTCCACATGACTGGTAATAAAGAGCTATTTAGTAACTTGGAGGAGAAGGATCTCCAGATGCATATCAAGATGGGTGATGATGGGAGGTATAGTGCTAACGGGCTCGGTACAATTACCTTTCTGAGGGAATCGGGTGCTCCCCTCACTTTGCGAGATGTTATATATGTTCCTTGTTTGAAGAAGAACTTGGTATCTGTTGCCATGTTGGAGGATAGAGGCTATGATGTGATCTTAAGTAAGGGAAAGGTGTTCCTTCGTCATATAGCCACGGGATAAGTGAAAAGGATAGGGGTTTGAGTGAAGAATCTCTACAAGTTGGAGGTAGAAGATTGTGATGTCTTTAGCACGAATGCAGAGAAGGTGCAGAGCTGGGACATCAGTGAGTTGTGGCATAGGCGGTTGGGTCACTTGCATCATGGAGCTTTGAAAATCATGCAACAAATTTCTTTCGGTCTTTCCAAAGGTACACTAGGGCAAGTTGACACATGTAAAGGATGTACTTTGGGAAAATACACCAATGTTTCCTTTCACGACAAAGATAGTCGAGCACAGGCGATCCTCAATCGAGTCCATTCAGATGTGTGTGGACTGTTCTTGACAGCGTCCATGACCAAGCACAAGTATTATGTTATATTTGTTGATGATTTTTCTCGTAAATGTCAGATCTTCTTGATGCAGAAGAAAGATAAGACTTTTGCAAAGTTTTGTGAATTTAAAGCATTGGTCGAGAAAGATACTGGAAGGAAGTTTAAAGCTCTTAGGAGTGATAATGGTGGATAGTATGTGTCAAATGAGTTTAAAATCTTATGTATGACAGAAGGCATTCAATGAGAGTTGACAACATGTCATAACCCACAACATAATGGGGTGGCTAAAAGAAAGAATATAAGCATAGTAGGGGTAGCATGAGCGATGTTGCATGATTAGGGCCTACCACTACACTTTTGGGTCGAGGCATGCAACACCACTCTTTATTTGTAGAACAAAAGCCCTCATCTAATTATTGGGATGAGTGCACTAGAAGAGGCTTTTTTCAGGGAAGAAACTAGATGTGGGTCACTTCAAGCTTTTTGGTTCATCGGTCTACATTTGTATAGCCAAAGATGCATGGAAGAAGCTTAAGAAAACAACAGAGTTGGGGATATTTGTGGGGTACACTAATACACCTCACAACTAACAGGTATACCTGTAGATCAACGAGATGATAGTGGTTCGAAAGGATGTAAAATTCAATGAAGAGAAGGCCATGAGATGTTCCACTGAGAGGGAGCTTGAACTAAATGCATTTGAGGAGCTTTTGGGTCCTAATGAGGAACCACAAATTGATGTGGAGCATCCACATGCAGGGGATCAGGGAGTGGAGACACCCACTCATGTAAAGTCTTCTAGAGATGGAAGGAAGCGCACTAGAGAGGCTGACAGATTATTGCATGATGCGAGAGAGAATGTGGGAGCACCACATCACAACACAAGAAGAGGAGGTCACCAGAGTGGTATACTAGATACATGGCTCTTATGAGCGGATGTGTTGAGAATGAGCCATATTCTTTTGAGGAAGCAGTGTAGAAACTGGTTTGGGTTGATGCCTTGGTTAAGGAGTTGACTCCATTGTTAGGAACAATGTTTGCGATGTGGTCCCAAGAACAATGGACAAGTTAGTGGTGAGTTCCCAATTGCTTTACAAGGTAAAGCAAGTAGCAGATGGTAGTGTGGAGAAACACAAGGCCAGGTTTGTGGCCTGAGGATTTTCTCAGGTGGAGGGGATCGATTATGATGAGACATTTGCTCCTGTATCAAGGTACTCATCAATCATATCCATTTTGTTACTGTCAGCGCAGATGGTATTGAAGATACATTAGATGGATGTAAAGACAACCTTCCTTAATGGAATGATTGAGTAAGAGGTGTATATTGAGCAACTTGAAGGTTTTGAGACCTTTGACCTAGAGTTGCACGTGTTCAGTCAAGCGAGCATTGTATGGGCTGAAACAAGCACCTCGTGCTTGGTACACAAGGATTGGTAGCTACTTCACCGGATTGGGTTTCACCAAAAGTGAAGCGGATGCGAACCTTTACCATATTTTGGTTGAAGGTAAATTTTTTATTATTGTTTTATATGTCGACGATTTGATTCTGACATGTGATGATAAGTTGATCAAGTCTTGCAAAGAGGACCTTGCAAGAGAGTTCAAAATTAAGGACTTGAGACTCATGCACTACTTTTTGGGCATGGAAGTATGACAAGGTGATGAGGAACCTTTTGTCTCTCAGGGAAAGTATGCCAACGAGATACTGGAAAGGTTCCACATGGAGAGTAGTAAACCCATGGAGACTACTCTAGCAGGTAACTAGAGGAAGGAGGATGCTACTTCCGTTGAAGTAGTGGAAGCTACTATTTATAGGCAACTTGTGGGTTCACTCATGTATTTGGTGAACAAACGACCAAAAATGTGCTATGCAGTTAACCAACTTAGTCAAGCGATGGTTAAGCCGACCAAGCTGTATTGGAAGGAAACCAAGCATGTGTTGAGATACCTTAGAGGCACTTCTCAGTATGGTTTATGGTACAAACAGACAGAGGGAGTGAAGATTCAAGGCTTCACCGATGAAGATTGTGCAGGGAGTCCATTCAACAAGAAGAGAACACCAGGAGGGATCTTCAGTATTGGATCAATAACTATTTCTTGGTACAGTAAGAAACCAAGATCAATTGCACTCAGTTCAACAGAGGTAGAGTACATGGCTGCTAGTCAAGCAACTTGTGAGGTTGTTTGGATGAGGAAGATTCTGGTTGGTTTGTTTGGTCAACAGATGGATCCAAATGTGATTTACTGTGACAATTAGAGTTATATCAAACTATATGAAAATCTAGTTTTTCATGATCGGTCCATGCGGATTGATATCTAGTATCATCATCTTTGAGATTGTGTGCAAAGAAGAATTATGTTATTGGAGTACATTCCCACAGAGGAGCAGGATGCAAATATTTTCACAAAGGCATCATCAAGATGCAAATTCGAGTTTCACAGAGACAGGATCAGCGTAGCTGATAATCCTTTTATTGTTGAGAGGGAGTGTTAAAAATAGCAACAAGAAATTCCAATTTAATTTGTCCTTGAATTAATTTGTGAATTAAATTGTAATTCTATTCTCATAACAACTTGTAATATTTAATTAAGTTAAATTGACTTAGGAAATTTGAGTTGGAAGTCTATCTATAGTCATGTAGAGTGATCCATAAATTTCAGGGGCCCAGGTTGAGTTCTTTGGAGTTGTAATTTGATAACTCAGTCTAACTGAGTTCTATCTAGTTAAATTAGTTCTAACTGTTGGAGGAACTAGTAGAGGTCTAGTAGTGGAGTAATGCACCAATGCATCACCAATACCACATCAGTTAACTGAAAATTTACTCATAAATAATTCATGCATGTCAGCTCAGATGAAGACTCAGTTGAGATTAGAGTTCAGGGACAGTGTACTATTAGTTGTATAATTTTATGAGTTGTACATATGGTGCATGTAATCTGTTGAGGACCTATGTTTGGATTCCGCAATTATGGAGAGTGGATTTCTCAATTAAATATGGGTTAATTCTTGTAGGGATTGCGCAAGGAAGGAAGTAGGGGTTTAACAGGCAACAGATTTGGCTAAGTGTTGGCTTGAGCTGGCTTGTGAGGCAGAGAGTTAGATTGTACTAGTGCAAGAATTGTTTAGGATGAACAAGCATTATATTTTCTTCTCAGGTCTTCTAGTTAATGCAAAATAGATAGTCAGGGTTTTTGGCAGCTACTTTCCCTTGAGCAATATTGTGTTATGTGCGATTGATATTTTTCCTTTTCTACTTATTGTTTTCGTCGATCAGTTTTTGTTTCCACTTAAGAGTAGAGTAGATTCTTGTCTTGCATTTTAACATATCACATAAGCTGTTGAATCTACAAGAAAATCTACAGATTTTGAGTCGAATACAACATCATTTTTTGTCGTCTTGACATGTATCTTTATATAGAAGAGTTTGGTCATCTCCTTATCTTCCTATTGCTTAAGGAGACTCCTTTTCACTCCCTTTTGTATTGATGTGTATACTCTCTTCTTAATAATGTTTGAGTTACTTTCCACCTTATTTCTCGAATCTATGGCCATAAGATTTTTCTTCTCCCCATCTTTCTTCTTGTTCTTCGAGTTGAGTTCTAGATGTAGTTTCTTACACCTTTCTTCTATATGACCATTAATATTATAATGGTTGTAGTGATTCTTGGGATCTTTACACTAGTGTGTTGTGGCTATTGTCGTTTTGTTCTCCCACCCTTTCCTTTTCTCCTTCTCTTATTTTAAAGCTTCTTGGTTTTCCTTCTATTTCAACCCACTTGATTACCCTTTCTTCTAACCAATATCTTCCAAGTACTATGCCTATACATGAGGCTCATCCATATTTATGGGTTTGAACAATATCAATTTCTTTTGGAGATGGTTTTGTTGACCCCACATATAATTGAGGAGTACATTTGTATTCTTCAGAGAGATGCTTAACATTATTTCCATCTTCCTAAATTATCTGGTGATCTACATAATGCCAACGAATCCATTAGTGATCTACATACCCGACATGGTATAATTGAAACTTTATGATGGTTTTGAAATCCTCCCACGTAGTCACTGGAGGTGATAGGTTCCCAATTTGCCATCTTTTTAGCACTTGCCTAATACTTTTTAATACATTTTTCCCATGTTCATGTCATCCCAACAACCTTCTTGTCCATAGAGATGCATTTTTGGTCAAGGTAGAGTTATCTTCTTAATGTTCCATTTTAATATCCATTCTTATGCATTTATGGAGATAATTACTTTTTTTATGCTAATGTAACACCCTCCTCCCATATGTACCCAAGCAACCATCTAGCCGGGGTAAACATGCGACGAGAGGCCACTATGATATGATTCGACCTCCTAAGTCACGTTAAGGAAGTGGGACCGACAAAAACACGCCATACAAACATTCAACATCAGCGTTAGGACCCCTAAGAACCAATTCAACCTTTATGCCAACCACCACTTGACCTCTGGACGCTCTCATGCTATGGGCATGTCAGCGTCCAGAGACCTCTAGACACTCTCAAAGGCCTGCAAGCCAATGTCCAGGGACTTTTTTGCACACAATTGTGATAGCATCCTCGAGATTTGAGCCATTTTTTCAGTCCCAGAGCCCAGGTCCCTGCTCATAATTGAATGACATCTTCAGAACAATAAAATAACAAGGAAATGACAGTATAAATGCAATCACTGGAA
The DNA here is from genome assembly GCA_000404065.3 of Pinus taeda. Classification (NCBI taxonomy): domain Eukaryota; kingdom Viridiplantae; phylum Streptophyta; class Pinopsida; order Pinales; family Pinaceae; genus Pinus; species Pinus taeda. The sequence goes on from APFE030118281.1 coordinate 37,143, forward strand.
TGAGACCTTGATTGGACTCCTACTAGCCATGACAGGCATTTTGTCCAACATATCACGAATATGTAATTTACAAGTGTAAATAACAGATCTGAGCAAAGGGGTCTCATACATATCTTAGAACCACTAAGAAAAATTGATGCCTCAACACATCAACTTCCATTTCATCCATTAGATCATAGATACATTGTTCATTCATTTACCAGTAAAAACATGATGAGAGCCATGCATAGCTTTGTCATAAAACATATATATAACTAACATAATAGCAACATAAATACCAATGAAATCACAACCATTTGATCCACATATAAACCAATATAATACTCATAGAAATACAAGGAGAAATAACCTTATATTGATGATGCAAAATCCAAACCCGGGATGGGACTTTCATGTTCACCGTAGAATGGCTGAGCCAAATCTCTCTTCATCCATTCACCCCTGTGTCATATTCCAAGCATGAATGTGGGATCTCATAGAACATATCAATCCAAAACCATCAATGGATTCTAGAGGCCACCCACCTCAAACCATCAACAATGATTCCACCTCACGATCGGACATCACAAAATCATCATAAGGTTGGTCTTTATCCAAGCCTCCGAGGGCTTCCATAGCATTTGTTCCAACCAAGGATTCCACGACTAGTAACTCAACTCACAACTATCATCAGGCTTCCAGAGTGTTTTTCCAACCAAGGCTTCCAAGACTAGTAACTCAACCCACCAAGGGCTTCAAGAACGTTTGTCCAACCAAGGCTTCTAGGACTAGTAACTCAATCCAAGCTCTTATAGGTCTTCCAGAGCATTTGTCCAACTAGGGCTTCGAGGAACTAATAACTCAACCCAAGCTAAGGAAACATAAGAACCAACGAAAACAAATAAGGAAAACAAACCCATAATCTTCATGGCTATCCATGAAATGGAAAGGCTAGGCAATCCATTGCCAATCCAGGAAATCCTCCATGTCACTGACAGATCATGACAAAAAATCCACATGCATATGCCATGAATGCAAAAACCAGTGAGGAAAACATACATGCAACTCGATACCTGTAAGAAAATCCTGTTGTAGTTGTTGATCCTGATGTCCTCTTGCACTTTCCTACTCTTCCTTTGCCTTCTTGGTCCAAAAATCCAAGTATGCCACGCTACAAAGAGTGCTCCAAGAAAACTCTAAGTGTCCAGGAGTATGAGAGAGAGAGAGAATAATGAGAGAGCTCTAAAACTGAACTAGCAAAAGGTTACCAACTGATCCTCAGAATCCTTTTTATGAGTGAGGCCTCCATTTTCTTCTTTTTCCATTATTTTCCTTGATTTTCCTCCTCACATGCAAACTATGAACTTTCACCTCCCTTTTCTCCTAATTTCCATTATTTTCATAAATAAATGCGCCAAAAATGCCATTTTGCCTTTCCAAAGCCTTTGCCATTGCCTTTGCCAATTTCCTTAGCCATTAAACAACCACAAGTGATCCCCATCATTATGCTTTTTCCCAACATTCAACTTAAAATAAGAGTCCCATCAACCCTGGTTATTATTTTGCCTTTATTAACTTTTATTACATGGAATTTTCACCAAGGTTGTTACAGAACCCTCCCCCTTGGGGGGACACTGTCCTCAATGTTCAACAACACCTATAACCACAAAACTGTTGTAAGCAAAATATATTGTCGATGGAGCTCTATAACTTAGCTTGATGTAGTATTTACAAATATCAACTTGCTGAGAAGCAAACCAACATGAAAACAGAACAACATAACATCATAATGACATGACATCCACACCTCTTATTAGAGTTTTATAACATAGCTCATGGTGGTATTTACATCCATATACATGTATACATATACCAAACATCACTAAAATATATACCAAAACATTTACCAAGACATACACCAAAACACCATGCCAAAACTGCTTTGCTTCAACTGGCAAACAAGGAAGGATACATAGCCCGCATTTGATCTGCCATCTCCCATGTAGCTTCTTCGGGTCCAAAGAGCTTCCATTTCACCTTAACTTGCTTGATTTCTCAGTTTTGGAGCATGAGCACCTTTTTCTGCAATATACACTGAGGTTTTGTCTGGAATTCCCCATCTGGTTCCACCTGCAATATAGACTAGTGAATCACATGATCAACATCTTTAACATAGTTATTAAGCAATGACACATGGAAAACATAATGGAATTTCACTGTCTGAGGTAGTTCAAGTCGATAGGATACTGACCCAATCCTCTCAATGATATTGAAGGATCCACAAAATTGTGGTGCCATCTTGGCACATGATCCAATCCATAAGGAGCTTTTCTTCGGTTTGATGCGCCAATACACTTGTTCCCCATCTTGGAACTCCTTGAACAACCTATTTCGATCTGCATAGCTCTTTTGCCTATCCTGTGCTGCCTTTAGATTCTTCTTTATAGCTTGCATCTCTTATTCCATGTTTGTGAGCATGTTCGATCCAATCAACACCTTGTTAAATGGAACACTCTAACTGATGGAAGTATTGCAACTTCACCCATATAATGCCTCAAATGGACTAATCTTCAAAGATTCATGATACTGATTGTTGTAAGTGAACTCTACCAGTGGAAGGTACTCTTCCCACTTTCGTTGTTGATGCATCAGATACATCCTCAACATGTCCTCCATTATCCTGTTGACCCTCTCTATCTGTCCATCTGTCTGCGGATGACAAGTTATATTGAAGGCCAACTTTGTGCCCAAGCCTGTAAAAAACTACTTCCAAAACTTGGAAGTGAACTTTGCATCCCTGTCTGACATAATCTTCTTTGGAACACCATACAATCTCACCACATATCTGATGAATACCTACGTTACATCACTAGATGAGAATGTAGATTTCATTGGAATGAAGTGTGCGACCTTTGTCAACCTGTCCATGAGAACCATGATGGAATCATGTTGTCTCACTATATTCAACAAACCTATGACAAAGTCCATGGAAATGAATTCACATTTCCACTCTGGAATCACAATCGGCTATAACAGTCCACCTGGATGTTGACACTCTGCCTTCACACGCTGAAAATCGAAACACCTAGCCACAAACTCTCCTACATCCTTCTTCAAGTTCGACCAATAATAAAATATCTCCACTTCGGTGAGCGTCTTCTGATAGCCTGGGTGACCCGAATATGGTTTGCTATAACAGTCCACCTGGATGTTTACACTCTGCCTTCACACATTGAAAATCGAAACACCTAGCCACAAACTCTCCTACATCCCTCTTCAAGTTTGACTAATAATAAAATATCTTCACTTCGGTGAGTGTCTTCTAATAACCTGGGTGACTTGACTATGGTTTCGCATGAAACTCTCTCTAGATAACCTTCTTTAGCTCACTACTATCCCATATATCATTTCTCTGAATCTGACCATTCCGTTTGCTGTAAGGCAATAGTCCACATCTCGTGCACCTGCACTCGTACATATACCTACACTTTGTTGCAACTTGTGCATAATCTCCATATATCTAACATCCTGTTGACTTGCCTGAAAGATCCTATCCTGTAAGTCTGTCCCATAGGAGCTTATAGTTTCTAAGTGATTTACCTGTATCCGCCTGCTAATAGCATCTACCACTTTGTTCTCTTTTCCTTTGATGTGCCTGATCTCGAAATCAAACTCACTAATCATGGCCAACCATTGAGCCTACCTACCGTTCATATTTAGTTGGTCAAATAGATACTGCAAACCACTATGATCACTCATCAATGTAAACCTCCTTCCCATAAGACAGTGTCTCCACATATTCAATGCATGTATAATCACTGCCAACTCAAGATCATGTGTGGTGTAGTTATGCTCGTGCTCATTTAGCTTTCACGACTCATAACATAGCACCTGTCCATCCTGCATAAGGAGTCAACCAAGTCCCTTATTACAAGCATTTGTGCATACCACAACTCCTTGTCCAGATCTGCAATATTTAACATTGGTGCATGTGTCAACAACTGCTTAAGTTTCTCAAAACTAGCCTCACACTCCTCTATCCATTCAAACTTCTTACCTTTCCTATGCAATGATGTGATAGGATAAGCAATTTGTGAGAAGTTCCTGATGAACCTCCTATAATAGCTTTCCAACCCTATGAAATATCTCATCTCATCTACATTCCTGGGAGCTACTCGTTCCATGATGACCCTTATCTTTTCTGGATCTACTATAATGCCCTCCTTGGAGACAATATGTCCCAAGTAATGTAACTCAGTCTAAAATAAACTATACTTGCTAAGCTTAACATACAAATGATGCTCTCTCAACAACCTCAACACTGCTGCTAAATGCTCGACACACTCTTCCTCATTTTTAGAATATACCATTATGTCATCAATGAACACAATAACAAACTTATCCAGATACAGATGCACCACACTTGTCATCAAGCACATAAATGTAGTTGGAGAATTAATTAAGCCAAATGGAGCTACAACAAATTCATAATGCCCATACCTGGTCCGCAAGGTTATCTTGTAAATGTCCTCCTCTTTGATGTGTACCTGATGATATCCAGATCTCAGGTCAATCTTCGAGAACACTGTTGCTTCCTTCAACTGATCGAACAAGTCATCAATCCTCTGTAACAGATAAATGTTCTTGATGGTCACTTTGTTCAATTGCCTATAGTCAATGCATAATTTGAGAGTACCATATTTCTTCTTCACAAATAATACTAGTGCACCCCAAGGTGATACACTTGGCCTAATGTATCCCCTGTCCAACATTTCCTTCAACTATAGCTTCAACTCAACCAACTCATGTGTGCTCATCTTGTAAGGTTCTTTTGATGTTGGAGCTGCCCCAGGCACCAACTCAATAAAAAAGTCTACTTCCTTGTGAGGTGGAAAATCTATAATGTCCTCAAGAAATACATCCTTGAATAGTTGTAAAACTGGGTACCTACTCAAAACATCTGCATCCTCAACTTCCTTACCCTTGTCACTAGAAAAGTGTACTGCAAATAACACACACCCTTTTATGTGACTACAGTTTGCCTGCATAGTTGTTACCATCCTAACTGATGTGGCTTTCTTCTTACCCTGTAAGACTCTTGGTTCCCCATTGTCATCAACACAATCAATGGATTTTATCATAACAATCCACCTTGGTTCTATGAAGACACAACTAATCCATGCCAAACAACATACTATATGATGTGCTACGATAGGCATACCTTTCAAATCAAATGCACAAGCTCTTACACAATGGAAAACTTGCTTCTTTGTATTTGTATCCAACTTCACTAACCAAGATTCTACATGCAATTCCTTACTCAAACCACACTTATCCACAATTCAGGACTAACATAGCTATAATTAGATCCAGGGTCAATCAAAATAGAAATAACTTGATCACAAAGCTTACCATCCATCTCAATGACAGATGCTTGATGGTATGCCTATTTTTTATTTAATGCCACATAAATATGTGGAATAGTTTGACCAACATCCCCAACAATCTCTGCATCATGTGCATTATATATTTGAGGCTTACCACCTAGATTCTATGGACAATCTTTCCTGTGATTATCTTTTCCACAAGTCCAACACTCTATAGGCTTCTAGCCTACATCCTTAATATGTTCTTCCGATCAAAATCCCTATTCTTTGTCTGATGCATTGAACTTCTTAGATGGCATTGCAATCTCTTTATTACCTATGCCATAAGGTCTTGCTCACTTCTTGTCCCATTTTCCTTTGTTCTTTGCATTACCTTACTAGTCTACCTTAGTCTCAGATCTGCACTTCGATTGTTCATAACAATGTCTTTCTTTCAAATGGCCCCCTCTAATGAGCTAGGCTCATCGAACTCAATCTTGTCTTTGAATGCAGCCAGTAATCCACTAATGAACCTTTGAATCTTGGCCTTATCCTCTGTGAGATAAGGCACATACCTCAGTAATTGCAAGAACCTACTAGTGTACTCATCATCAGTCATCGATCCCATCTTTAGCTGATAGAATTCTTTTTCCTTGCCATCAAAGTACATCTCCGGCAGATACTTCTTCTTGAATAACCGCTCAAACGCACTCCAAGTCAAGTTCTCTTCATGGATACATCTGACATTCTTCACATCTTGCCACCAAATATTTGCTTTACCTTTGAGACTAAATGTATCTATTTTGGCTTTCATGTTCTTTGAATAGTCATGCAACCTGAAGAACTTCCTCATGCCAAGCAACCATGCTTTTGAATCTTGGGGTTTCTTCATCTCTCCATCAAAAGTAGGTGGCATTGCTTTCTTAAACTCATCCAGCAAGTATCCCCTATGATTCCTCCTGTAAGGATGATAACGATGACGATCATGGTACCTATCTAAATCAGAACTATAATAATACCTGCGTTTATCCCTTCTCCTCTCTAGAGTGTCAAACAATCTACCATCTCTAACCATGTCATCTCTATCTAACCTGTGACCACCATGCAACCTACTACCATATGTCCCATTAGTTCTTTCCCCCTGCTCATAGTTGATCCAAAGTGGTCCCTGTCGCTGCAAATCTAACAAACTATGAAGTATCACTACATTTACCTCTACTTGTTTCTCTTGTGCTTGCATGATTATGTCATTATCTACCTTATAACTAATTATTTCTTCCTTTAAGCTTTTTAATGTATCTACCAAATTAGAAGAGTTTGCAACACCATACTGCTCAATTGATTCATAGGGAGAGTCCTTGCAGTCTACCATCTTGCTAACCATTTGATATTTCTTCCTGCAAGGTATATCATGTGAGCTAAACCAAATCACAATAAACAAACGTACTTTAGTATAGCCCAAGGAGGATACCTTGTTTGCAAGATCAAAAAATCAACATGATGCATGCATAACATAATCATGACATCATATAGAAACATGACACATAAGCATATAACCATGTAACCATCATTCTAGCTAGGGTCCAGTCATCAATGCATGACCTTATAAACAATGCATACCATGACCTCATGCATGAAAACAACCATTACATCAATGTACACTTGACCACATGCAAACATTAACATGCATAAGAAATGTGTAATCAACCACACATATGCATAAACACATACGATCAAGCATAAGCAAACAATACTTGAAGCCAAACCTACAAGAATGATACATGCAACCAAGCACACAAGAATGTAACCAAATACACAAGAATGTAACCAAGCATACAAAGTGATACATGTAAGAAACATATAACAACATGTAACCAATCATACACTCATGAGGATGCATCCCACAATAACAACATCAAATTCGACATGGCGACATCACTACAACCATGATTAACATTGTTGTTCCTTAAGAAACCAATTTCCTAGCTATAGGGAAATTGTGCTTAAGACATTAATAAATATTATTTACTGTCACTTGTTTGTCACTTAGATATATGTTGTGTTCTCAAATGAAGGACCTAGGGACTTGGTTTTTTACTCTTAATACATGTATGACCAGAACATCTCAGCATGCCATTTGTTGCTAGATACCAATGATGAATGAAGAAAGCTTGAGGGAAAAGTTAAAGATAATATGTTGATCTTTCACAAAAACTACTATCTGTAACTTAGAGGAACTATGATAATGAGAACTAAATCATAGACAATATGCTGGTCTTTCACATAAACTATTATCTATATCTTAGAAAGGAAATGAGGACTTCAAGTATAGGAGCGCTCTTTAAGGAATTTTAACTTCATCTACATAAGAAAATAAAGACCTGCAACTTCATTACTATACTTGAAAAGAAGAAAACATTGCATGACACATGACAGAGAAGCTTACAAAATTATATGCAACAACTCATGGAAACTTCTGATTCTTTCATTAATCAATGATGATATCAGGAATACAGTGGCCTAGTCTTCGGGTTCTCCAAATTTCAAACCCTATTTTAGTAAAATTTCCTCTTTTTATACATTGTGGAATAGTTGTTAATTTCTGAAACTGCTCAAATTATCTAACTGTTTTTCTAACTATATGAAGTTAGAACTATTACAAAATTTTACAGAGGGTAAAATACACCTCAAAGAACACGAAATAACAAGAACATAACTAGATTCAGGAAGGGATGATAACTACTGGCTTGCTCCAATGATCTGCTACCGAATTCCTCTGTGAATGCCCTAATGATGCTTAAGTCATCTTATCTGTAATGAAATATGTTTAGTTTGTGTAATCCTAGGCTTACATGGGCATTCTGATTGGCCAAAATGCCAAGAAATATATCGGATTGTCTTCCTCTTAAGCTTCAGCTCTAACCCTGATTTTCCACATTACACAAAAAAATTAACACAAAGTTATGATTAATTTGGAACTCAAAAGAGTAAATCCTGCTTTATAAACCTGTCAAATCTGCCCATTCAGCGCTCCATTGACTTCCATCACAAATCGCAATCGGCCCGAAAATTCCTGTAAAACTTAACGTATGCACCCTTAGGCTGCAATAACTATGAAAATATTGGAATTACGCGTAAAACCTTTATAATGAAAATATATAATAAAACATGCTTTTCCACTTCCAATACGGGCTCAACACAATTCCCAAGTTATACTTCCCGCCGATTCGTCTCCACTGTAGATCTGTGCTTTTTAGATCAGATGATCTACAAAGGTTTTCCGGTGGGACATAAGCTCGGAGAATACCCGCCCAAAATGGGTGATTTCCTCTCTCCACTTGGCTGCTACATGTTAAATGATAAGTGGGATCGGGTGATCTCCACTAAAAATCACTTATCATTTTCATTCCGCTCGAAATCCTGCCTTATAGCTTGAAATCTACCTTTTAATACACCTTGAGGACCCGTCGGGCTTTTAATCATAATATATATATATATACACACTTAAAGTTCGGCCTTTCTATTATAATGCTTTATAATAGAAATTCATATAAAACAATGTAAACAACAAATATATATGAATATTAATAAAAATTGCGATAAGGCGGAGGCGTTGACTTATAAAATATAGCGCATAAACTTATTGGGTCGGAAATCCAATCACTCATCGCAATCGGTGCTTTCCATATATATATGTGTGTGTGTGTGTGTATGTTGTGCGATACGAAGGACCCGCCACAATTATAAAACATAAGATATATCGTTTCGGGTCCGTCATCACAAATCGTGATCGGCGGAACCCATATGCATGTATATAAAGGACTTTCGATACAACGGACTTGCCAAACTTTTAAACACGCTGTATATATTATTTTGGGTCTGGCCCACCCATATCGCAATCGGCGGGGTTGTATACATGTAATATAAGCGCTTTACGTTGTTCCGAACCCCATCATTATAAAATATGGCATATATATTATTGGGTCTGGTGTTAATGTTTTAACACTTGTTGCTTTGTTTTCCTTTGTAAAATCCGATATATCTCCATGTCTTTTATATTTTGATTTTCGATATACTTGCCTTATCTTTTTTCAAAATATTTTTCAAGTGATTTTGAGTGAAACAATGAATGAAACAAACAACAAAATACATGTTACAACATCTGGCTCCACCTGGGGATAGGGTTTTTGCCACATAAGCACTAAGAACCGCAGATTAGTGCCTTCACCTCAGGCATGGAGTCATATATTGCTTTGCATAAACTGAAATACTATGGCATTTGTACAATGATTTCACTTTGATATTCACAATGAAATGATGCTTATTCTTTAGAACTAAAAGTAGTGCTTTAAGTATTGCCCATTTAAAGGTAGCTGTAGGGTTTTCCCATCAAGATTCTCAAGAATGAAGGTATTATTGGATCTCACTTCAGAAATTCTAAAATGACCATACCAGAGAGGATCAAACTTCCCATCTCAATACTAAGTCTGCAACTTTAAAATCGATTTCCTTGGATTCTCTGTCAAAAATTTTCTTCATCTTGGATTGATACATAATCAAGTCGTCTCTTACCTTGTCCTTGTTCTCGCTTAGCTCCACCACTTTGTTCATTCTTCTTACCAAAGCATTTGGTTCTTCTTTCGCCTCTTGAATCATTGCAATCACTAGCTTTACAAGTTGACTTGGAAACAGAGCCTAAGTTCCATATACTAATTCAAAATGTGATTTCCCTATAGATCTTCTTGTAGTTACTCTAGCAACCCATAAAGCAAACTTTAACTTATAATCCTAATCTCTTTGATTTTCTACAATGATTTTCTTAAAGATCTTCATCAAAGTTTTGTTAGTAGACTTAGCTATTCTATTTCCCTAAGGATGGTAAGTTGTTGAATGGGACAAAATAACATTATACTTGTGACAAAAAGCAATGAAATTACTTGAATTGAAGACTTGAGCATTATATGTTATAATTTTAATGGGGCATCCAAATCTACTGAAAATATTTTCTTCCAGAAACTACATTACTATCTGATCATTTTCTCTCTTAGTAGGAATGGCCTCTACCCATTTGGTGAAGTAATTAGTTGTTGTGAGAACCCACCTGTGTTGTCTGCTTGAAGGTGGTTTGATTTCTCCAACAAAGTCCAATCCCCATTGCCTAAATGGCTCCTCTATGAAAAATGGAATCAAAGGTAAAGGAGGTAATCTCTTCTTCTCAGCAAAAAGCTGACACTTGTGACAACTTCTAACAAAATTATATGTATCACCAAATAAGGTAGGCCAATAAAATCCTGCCTGAAGGATCTTATGTGCAGTTACTTTCCAACTGTAATGTCCTCCACAAAACCCCTCATGATAATCTTTGATTGTTTCTATAAATTCATCATCTGTTAAACATAGCAATAGAATTCCAACAGGATCCTTCCAGTATAATTTTCCTTCCACAATTACATATGGATGTGCCTTGATCTTTAATGCCCTATACTTTGTTCTATTTAAGGATTGAGGACAATAAAGAAAGCACAAATAATGAATTATATGCTTATACCATTCTCAACACAAAAATTTATACCTGATTTTCATACATGGATCTTGCTCTCCTTCACTTTCTTCAGCTTCTTTTTCATCCACAGGTGCCAACAAGTTAATTCCCAATGCCTGTAAATTTGATTCTGTAAACATTTTTGCCAATCCTTATCCTTTCATCAACTTTGTTGGTTTTATGTCCAAATCATATTCTTGAATCTTGGCAATCCACTTTCTTCTTCTACCTTCTACATCTCCCTATAGTAATACATCTTTCATTGCAACATTTGGCACATAAGCAATGATTTGGGACTGCAACACATAAGTTCTAAAATCTTTCAGGGCTTTTACCAAAGCATACACCTGTTTCTCAAGAATATTATATTTCAGCTCAGAATCCCTAAGAATCTTACTGAAGAATACAACTGGCTGCTCTCTCTCTTCATCATTCTTCTGCAGTAAGACAACAGCTATTGAACTTGATGAGGCAAATGAAAAAAATTGGAAAGGCTTTTGGTAATCAAGGTTGATTAAGAGTGGAGTTGCCCGTAATGCCTCTTTAGTCCTGGAAAATGATTCTCTACCTTCTTTGGTCCAACTCACTTCATTCTCCTTTTTTAGCATATCAGTAATTTCTTTTAAAATTTCTACATAGTTGGATACAAATCTTCTCAGGAAGTTTATCTTTCCCAAAAAATTTTGAATATCCTTTTTACTCCTCGGTAATGGTATTTTCTGCACAGCTTGTACTCTAGCTAGATCTATCTTCACTCCTTCTCTGGAAACAATGTGTCCCAATAGTTTTCCTTCTTCCAGAGCAAAAATGGATTTCTTGGGATTTAAGGAAAGTCCAAATCTTCTACATTTATCTAAAGTTCTCTTCAAATGATCCAAATGTTCTTCATCAGACTTTTAGAAAACAGTAATATCATCCAAATATATTACTACAAACTTATCTCCAACAAAAGCAATGTCCATAGCCCTTTGAAAAGTAGCACCTGCATTCATCAATCCAAAAGGAATTCTGGCATAAATAAATGTTCCCGAGGGGGTTGAGAATGATGTTTTCCTCTGATTCTACTTATCCACAGCCACCTGGTTATAAACCGGAAAATCCATCTAGCATTGACATTCTAAAAGATTCCGTTACCTTTTGCAGCACATGATCCATCTTAGGCAATGGATAGATATCTTTAAAAGAAGCCTTGTTGAGATTTCTGAAGTCCACACACAACCTTATTTCTCCATTTTTCTTTCTCACAGGTACTAGAATAGCCACCCAATCAGAATACTTGAGTGGGACTATGATTTTGGCATGAAGCAACTTCTTGACCTCCTTTTCAATTGATGGTAGAAGTAGAGAATTTATTTGTCTAAGCTTCTGTTTGTAGGGTTTAACCCCCTCCTTCAAAGGAATATTATGCTGAATAATATTTACATCATAGGTTTTAAGATCTTCATAGGACCATGCAAAGACATCAACATAATCCTTGAAAAGTTTAATATATCTTTCTTGAAAATTAGGTGAAATTCCAACATATAATTTGACTAACCTGAGATTCTCTTGAATTCCAATGTTGTGATCCCGAATATGTTCATCCTGTGAGATTTTCCCTGAGTCCACAACCACATCATTGGAATTAAAAAGCCTTTCAAGAGGAACAAGTCCCTTTGGCAAAATATTATCTTTCAATTGAAAGATCTTCTGATTTGCTTTTGAATATTTTAAACCACTGGCTCCTGCAATTTCTGTTGTCTCTTCTTCATCCTGATCAATTTCTATGCCTTAAAACTCTTCAACCATAGTCAAAAACTCCTCAATCTGTTGGTCATCTTCAAAAACTTGCCAGTTCTTAACATTATCAGGAACAGAAGGTCTGTGTCTCATTTCTCACTCATATCTTAATCTTGGATTAATAGGAGGGTTGAAATTGCTAGCAGCCACATCCAATGAATCTGCCAATCTATTCTCATCTCTTGGAATGAATTGAATGTTAAAAGCTTCAAAGAAATTTTCAATCAAATCCCATACCTCATTCTTGTATGCCCGGAGCCTAGGATGCTTTGTTTGTCAGTAATGTTTTATCTGCTTAATAATTAACTCCGAATCTTTAAAAGCAAAAATTGATTTGACTCCCATCTGTTTAGCTGTTTGTAGGGCAATAATCAAAGACTCATATTTTGCCACATTGTTAGTTGCCTCGAACTCTAATTTGAAAGAAAAATGGAACATATTACCTCGAGGTGCAATTAGAAGAAAACCAGAACCTGTTCCTTCCTTAGAATAAACTCCATCAAAGAAACATTTCCACACTTCTTCTGTTTGCAGCTATGTAATTACATTAGTTGAAGCAAGCTGCTTCTGATTATCTTCATCTAGCTCTGCATTATCATGCAGTGTGAAACAAGCAAAGGCATCCTTCTTTTGACTATATACAGCTGAATTTCTTGCTTTGTTTTTTGTAATTGTCTTTACAAACCTACTTTCTCTATACAATCTCCTCTCCTCCCCAATAAAAATTGGTATAACAACATATGTAAAATCTAGTTTCAAAACACCTCCCAATTTAGCCCTCAAGACCTAGATAGAAGCATTCCAAATCTAGCAGGAATATCTGCTACTACAACATCCATGACCAAGCTTCTAGCTAGAATTTGGGCTAGTGACACTGCCAGATCCTTAATAACCCCCAGACATTTGACCTTGTTTGAATCAAAAGAATACAAATCCCTATAAGGTTTGGCCACTTGTAGATTTAATTGCTTCATCACTGACAGAGGCATAAGATTATGTGAAGCTCCCGAATCAAACATATAATTATGTAGGAGGAAATCATGAACCGATAGGAAAATATAAAAAGGAGGTATTGAAGAATCTACTTCCTCTACATGTGGACCAAAAACCACTACTGGTTTATCTTCCTGCAGATTTACAGTGTCACTCTCATTTTCTTTTAAATTAATAAACTTAGCAATCTCCTTTTGATAAGTAGGTGTTTTTGCCAATTCTATAAGGGGAACTTGTATTCTTACCTTTTCCAACTCCTTGGTAAGACTAAACAAGTGATCCTGTTTAGCAGTATTTTCATTCTCTTCTTCACCCTTCTTCATGACTGGAATTATTTAAGGAATCGAAACAAGTTTCTCCAAAGGAATTTTTCTAGTTTGATCTCGAGAAGACTCACCTCAAAGTATTTGTGTCTTGCCATTTGCACTTTGCTGCTGCTTTCCTTTATTTACTTGTTTTGTAGGCTGAGATTCTTGTGGAGTCGCCTTTGGTGAGGAAGTTGAAACTTGCTGCCCACTTTCATTTTCTTGATTTCTTGATCTTTTCCTAGATCTCAGGTCATGTTTCTTATGTAGTTCAGCCTGCATAAAATTAGAGAATTGTTTCCAATATTCATCAATTTCATTTTCATCATGAATAACATCTGCTTCATCATACACATACTCTTCTCCTTCAATGTCGAGTTCATCTTCATCAACTGCATATGATGTAGAAATTTGATCTTCAGATTGTTCTTCACCAGGATCCACTTCTATATATAATGGTGCTTGAATTTGATTTTGATCTTTTCTTTCCTTTTGCAAGATTTGCAAAGGTTGTCTTCTGAATTGGGGATTAAATTTCTTATTATACTGCGTTTGTCTTTGAGAGTTCTTATTTTCTAACTCTAACCTATTTAACTTATCTGACAAAGTTTTAATTACATTGCACATATCCTCCAATGACTGACTTTGAGAGGATTTTATCTTTGCCTTTCCCTTGTCTTGGGTAGGCTGTGTTTCTGGTGCTTTTCCTCCAGCCACCAGATTCGCTTCTATCTATAAAGCATATGTTTGGATTTGATCAAGGGTTGGATCTCTTCTTTCCCTTAATGTGAATCCAAAATTTGATTCAAAATCCCCTGGACAAGTTATCTTTGCACCAGCAGGAGGAGGCTTAATCTCTGCTGGAAGACTATTGCATAATTTGTTGAATCTTCTGACAAATTTGACCACAGTTTCATTAGACTTCTTCTTTATGGCATTAAACTCTGTTAATGAATATCCATGGTCTCTTTTTTCTCCCCATCTTTGAATAAACACACGTTCCATCCCTTCTCAAGAAGGAATGGTATTATTGGGAAGTCCTTTGAACCATTTCCTTGCTTCTCCATCCAGAGACTGAACAAAAAGTCTTAGAACAACATCTAAATGTTCAACATTTAGGCTTTCTGCAAAATTACAAAATACTACTACATGATTCTCTGCTATCTGTTCATCTTCTCCTAAAAAATGTGGAAGAGTTTTAAGGTAATCCTGTGGCATTTGATTGAAAGGTTGTGGTAGTTGAAGAGGTGCATACATATTCACTAAAAATGTAGGTGCTGCCATGTTTACTGAACTTTGATTACCAACAGATGTGGAACTTGATTGAGAGGTAAATGGAGTGTGCAAAGGAAGTAATGTGGTTATTGGTTGAGGTTGAATAATTACAATAGGTAAATCAAAAGTAATAGACTCAAAAGATTGGTCTTGACAGCTAGGTTCCTGAAATCAAGATGATGAAAAAGATGACTCTCTATCAGATAAATGTTCAGATAAGTTGTTGCTTGATGCAGACAATGTAGGAATTGGTCTAATTGAGATCTTAGACTTCCTAACCCTCCTTGAAAACAACTTTTCAGGATCTGAAAGGGCTTGAACCTTCTTTTGTGAAGTGTTTGATCTTGTATGGGGCCTTCTTGAAGCCAGAGTTATTGCTTTGATTCAAAACAACCAAATATTTCCTCCTCACTGAACAACCAGAAGAAAATATTGAAACCTAGGGAAAAATCTTCTTGCCTTCTCTCCCCGACAACGTCGTCAATTA
Organism: Pinus taeda; assembly: GCA_000404065.3. NCBI lineage: Eukaryota > Viridiplantae > Streptophyta > Pinopsida > Pinales > Pinaceae > Pinus > Pinus taeda. The sequence goes on from APFE030118281.1 coordinate 52,869, forward strand.
ATGTTGTTCCTTAAGAAACCAATTTCCTGGCTGTAGGGAAATTGTGCTTAAGACATTAATAAATATTATTTACTATCACTTGTTTGTTACTTAGATATATGTTGTGTTCTCAAATGAAGGACCTAGGGACTTGGTTTTTTACTCTTAATACATGTATGACCAGAACATCTCAAAATGCCATTTGTTGCTGGATACAAATGATGAATGAAGAAAGCTTGAGGGAAAAGTTAAAGATAATATGTTGATCTTCACAGAAACTACTATCTGTAACTTAGAGGAACTATGATAATGAGAACTAAATCATAGACAATATGTTGGTCTTTCACAGAAACTATTATCTATAACTTAGAAAGGAAATGAGGATTTCAAGTATAGGAGCACTCTTTAAGGAATTTTAACTTCATCTACATAAGCAAATAAATACTGCAACTTCATTACTATACTTGAAAAGAAGAAAACATTGCATGACACATGACAGAGAAGCTTACAAAATTATATGCAACAACTCATGGAAACTTCCGATTCTTTCGTTAATCAACGACGATATCAGGAATACAGTGGCCTAGTCTCCAGGTTCTCCAAAGTTCGAACCCTTTCTTAGTAAAATTTCCTCTTTTTATACATTGTGGAACAATTGTTAATTTTCGAAACTGCTCAAATTATCTAACTGTTTCTCTAAGTATATGAAGTTAAAACTATTACAGAATTTTACAAAGGGTAAAAGACACCTCAAATAACATGAAATAACAAGAACGTAACTGGATTCAGGAAGGGATGATAACTGCTGGCTTGCTCCATTGATCCGCTGCCGAATTCCTCTGTGAATGCCCTAATGATGCTTAATCCGTCTTATCCGTAATGAAATACATTTATCTTGTGTAATCCTAGGCTTACATGGGCATTATGATTGGCCAAAATTCCAAGAAATATATCAGATTGTCTTCCTCTTAAGCTTAAGCTCTAACTTTGATTTTCCGCATTACACAACAAAATTAACATGAACTTCTGATTAACTCGGAACTCAAAAGAGTAAATACTACTTCATAAACCTGTCAAATCCACCCATTCAATGCTCCGTTGACTTCCATCGCAAATCGCAAGCGGCCTAAAAATCCCTGTAAAACTTAATTTATGCACCCTTAGGCCGCAATAACTATGAAAATATTGAAATTACATGTAAAACCTTTATAATGAAAATATATAATAAAACATGATTTTCCACTTCCAATATGGGCTCAACACAATTCCCAAGCTATACTTCCCACCGATTCATCTCCACCGTAGATCTGCACTTTTCAGATTAGAAGATCTACAAAGGTTTTCGGGTGGGACATAAGCCTAGAGAATACCCGCCCGAAATGGGCGGTTTCCTCTCTCCAACCGGCTGCTATGTGTTAATTGATAAGTGGGATTGGGTGATCTCCACTAAAAACCACTTACCATTTTCATTATGCCCAAAATCCTGCCTTATAGCTTGAATTTTGCCTTTTAATACACCTTGCGGACCTGCCGGGCTTTTAATTATAATATATATATGCTTAAATTCTGGGATTTCTATTATAATGCTTTATAATAGAAATTCATATAAAACAGTGTAAACAACAAATATATATGAATATCAATAAAAATCGCAATAAGTCGAACTCGTCACAATTATAAAACATAATATATATCGTTTCGGGTCCGTCATTGCAAATCGCGATCGACGGAACCCATATGCATGTATATAAATGACTTTCGATACAACGGACTCACCAAACTTTTAAACACGTTGTATATATTATTTCGGGTCCGGCCCACCCATATCGCAATTGGCAGGGTTGTATACATGTAATATAAGTGCTTTACGTTGCTACGAACCCGCCATCATTATAAAATATGACATATATATTATCGGGTCCAGTGTTAATGTTTTAACACTTGTTCCTTTGTTTTCCTTTGTAAAATCTGATATATCTCCATTTCTTTTATATTTTTGAATGAAACAATGAATGAAACAAACAAAAAAATACATGTTACAACAAACATTATGCAAATGCAACAAGCACATGGAATGCTCCAAGAGTATGAGAGAGAGAGAGAATATTGGGAGAGCTCCAAAATTGAACTAACAAAAGGTTACCAATTGATCCTCAGAAGCCTTTTTATGAATGAGGCCTTTATTTTCTTCATTTTCCATTATGTTCCTTCATTTTCCTCCTCACATGCAGCCTATGACCATTCACCTCCCTTTTCTCCTAATTTCCATTATTTTCATAAATAATTTTGCCAAAACTTTCATTTTGCCTTTCCAAAGCCTTAGCCATTGCCTTTGCCAATTTACTTAGCCATTAAACAACCACAAGTGATCCCCATCACTATGCGTTTTCTCAACATTCAACTTGGAATAAGTGTCCCATCAACCATGGTTATTATTTTGCCTTTCTTAACTTTTATTACATGGAATTTTCACCAGGGCTGTTATAGCTAACTAGTGGTATTCAAAAAGCAGAGCCACATAAGTACCCTTAGACGAGAGATGAAAGTAGGTTTTGCAACTCACTATTGATGGTTGACGCAACTCACTACTTGAATACAGGTGTCGTAACTTTGAAGCATAAAAACTATGCTGAAGCATGAAAAGACTAATAGCTTGTAGATTAATTGTTAAATACACATAGAGGTATTTAAAATAATAATTTATTAATATATATAAAATGTATAAGATGATTTGAATGTACAATGAGGACCTTGATTTTAATACCTCAGCAGGTGACCTTTCGTGAATGGGCATGTCTTTTAGACATGCCTTTTCACTTAATTTATTGACTAATTAACCTAGATAATATTTATATTTATTTTATTTAGCTAGTTGTTATGAATTACATTCATAACATAGCCTCTCCGTTCGAAAGCTTTGTCCTTAAAGCTTTAAATACTGGGGTTTTCTTTACTTAGTTGCTGTAGATGTAGACACTTGGTTATTGATTCGTCAGTACTATTTCCTTGGATTTTTTTTTTTAATACTAATTATTATTATTATTATTTTGAGTCTTTTTTTTTTTAACTCTTATATTTTTGTTAATAATATATATATATAATATATATAATATTATATATATATATATATATATATATATATATATATATATATATATATATATATATATAATATATATATTTAATAATACACTTTGATATATTTATAATTTTTAATTTAATAATAATTTAATTAATTAAATAATTTTAATTTATTAAATTATATCATTGCAAGATCATTATTAATGTAATGTTTATTGTCCACTTACATTAACCTTGTCATATACATATTTTATCTATCATTGAATGTTTATTGTCCACTTACATTAACCTTGTCATATACATATTTTATCTATCATTGATTTTATCATCACAGATAAGTATTTTATTCAGAATATGTATTCAGAATAAGTATTTTATTCAGAATATGTGTACAACTCAACGAGGGAACGCCTCAATCACAGACTGCAACGCTGGAATTTTGATTATGTTGTAACGAATAAACTCGCCTTCCAATAAGATTCTCTTCCATTCTTTCTCTGTTCTCTCTTTCCCGCTGGAACTATGTGCCACCATTACCAGATCAAATACTGTGCCAACAATTGGATCCACGACCTTCTTTCTCTTTTGATCAGTATTATCTCCTTGATCAGTGTCTAGCACGACGTCTACTATGATCACCTTCCCTGTATCAGGGATCGCTTTCCTGCAATTCTTGAGTATCTTGATACAATCCTTATCATTCTAGTCATGCATGATCCACTTCATGAATATGGCATCGCCAGTGGGCACTGTTTCGAACATGTCTCCCCCCATGTGCTGCACACCTGAAAGAGACGAAGCAGTGGCCACGACATGAGGGAAGTCGTAGTTGATGCCTGTGATGAAAGGGTAAGCTCTAACAATCTTTGCCACAGCGGTTCCAGTCCCACCCCAACTTCCAACAAGGAATTGAGGGAGTGGAATACTTGGTATCTCGACAGAATAACCTTCATCACAATTCTGGCATTGTAGGCCATGGCATTGTTTAAGTCAGGATGATTGGAGGCATAAGACCAGATCTCTGCACCATTGGCCTTTTGGAAGGCAACGCCCCCCCCGAGCACACACTCGTTGAAATGGTGCCACGACGCTAACGTTGTCTTGTCGTTTTGCATCAACGACATGGGTGCCATTGAAAGCTCCCACCCTTTCACCAGCCACTTGGACGTGGGCGTGAGGCCATATCTCGTCTCGAAGACATCGTCCTCTCACGGGCTTTTGAAGGCGTGGAAGATGCCCTTAGCCATGAGGAAGCGCATAATTCTAAAGAGGCAGGTGGCATCGGTAGATTCAGTGGGAATCTTGGCCACGATTTCATCGAGGGAAAGAGTGGTGCAGGGACCTTCGCGAGCGATCATGTCGGGAATTCCCAACAAAACCACACATTTCACTGCCAACGACTCTGCAAACGCGAAGGTACACTTCCAAGCCTCTGCTTGCCCTTCAATTCCTCTTCCTTGCTCTCAAAAAATCCATCCCTACTAATTTCGCACCCGTTTCTCATCACCAAGCCATTCATGTTCGAACACATCACGCACAAATCACTAATACCTGAGATTGTTGGAAATCTGGCCACCATTTCCATCTCAACTTCATTGTTCACGAACGAAAGAGCAAGTTCAAGTTCAATTATGATCTATTTATCAGAAGTAACATAGCTCATAGAGTTAAACGTGGTGGTCGGATTAGTGGAAGTCTATTTCATGGCCACTCAATGATCATCCAAATTCCTAACAAGTTCTCCATTCAAATTGTATATCTACACCATTTTTCGAGAGCTTGAATGTGAATAACTCATGAGTTCTGGAAAGATATCTGGGGACAGTGTCAAATTCGATGTCTGTTCTGATGATATTGAAGGGAAAATTGTTGATTCCATCACTAGAAACATCCATGATCAGGAATCCGCTCCGATTCGACTGGCTCAAAACCACTTTTTCCTCCATCAATAGTAGGAATTCGAGAGGAACACTAGTTTGTTTGAGCGACAGTTCTACTGTTTTATCATACTTTTCTTTATCACCTTCTTTTGAGTAGAAGAAGGCAGGAACCACAGAAGTTGGCAGAAAACCGTTTTGCAGAGCCATGGTATGCTTGCTTCGATTATTCCTATTGAACATCATCATGTATGAGTTTTTCTGATCACTCTGAAGCTATAAGTCTCCAATATCCGACAATTCAAACTTAGGCTGGAAGTCGATTAAGTCGTAGATTATGAATACCTCTCTTGTATAATCATAACCCAATGCTCTGTTATTCGGCACATCATAATCTAAACAATCATCAATATGCTTTGACCCTGGATACGCATCCCCATTTTTCAGAGATTCAATTTTGAAGCTCAGAAGCTGATCATTCTGGCTCCTTATAACATCTCGACTAACAATGGGTTTCTTTAGAGCAAGCAACGAAAAATTGTTAACATTGTAAGCAATATTGACTATAAGCTCCTCCCCCTCGATTGCCTCAATCTCACATATTTCCACGTTTGTTGAATTTCTTTGAAACGTCGTCATTATTGCCTAATTGTTCCACACTGCGAACACTATATCTTCTATGCAAACAATATCAGAAACTTCCGAAACTAGCGGATTTTCAAGTTCACCACCAATAAATTCCTATGGATCGTAACCACCATCGTATTTTGAGAGATTTTGTGTTATCTGCAACTCTGGAACGATCTCATCATCGTCCTGGGGGTCTTGGAAATCCCCGGGGGATATTGACTCATCAGCATTGACAATGTTTTGATCCGCGTCTATGCTGCTAATTATTATCAGATCACACGATGCTTCCAAAACCAGAGATTGTTTATGATATTGTTCATCTTCTTGTTTTTCGAGATAGTCCTCATCCACATCATCTTTATCCATATCATTTTCATTGCCATTAAGATCAACATTTTGATCGAATTCTTCTTTTTCTTCTTCCACATTTTCCTCTCGACATGCTTTAACTTTTGCAATTGATTTTTTTAAATGCTGAAATGCTTCTTAAATTTCACTAAAATGTTCAACATATTTAGGATGTGAATGTAATGGCACATTGTGCGGTGAACTACGTTCGAAGGCCCGCATGATTATATCGTGTGCCATGGCTCTGATACCACTGAAGCATAAAAACTATGCTGAAGCACGAAAAGACTGATAGCTTGTAGATTTAATTGTTAAATACACACAGAGGTATTTAAAATAATAACTTATTAATATATATAAAATGTATAAGATGATTTGAATGTACAATGAAGACCCTACTTGCATGACCTTTTGTAAATGGGCATGTCTTTTAGACATGCCTTTTCACTTAATTTAATGACTAATTAACCTAGATAATATTTAATTATTTAATATTTATATTTATTTTATTTAGCTAATTTTTATGAATTATATTCATAACAAACTCCTTGTTGTTGGTTGTTGCAACTCGTTGTTCCAATGTAGATGCCACAATAGATGCCACAACTTCTAGGTGTTACAACTCAGAGTGTTGTAACTACAAAGCGCTGCCACTCATGCTACAAGTCCTTGCTGTTGTAATTCACACAACACCGTTGATGCAACCCACTCAAAAATCATTGTTTCCACTTTCAGGCAATTTACACGGGGAAGGGTGTTGCAACTATCATATAGCTAGTAGTATTGCATCATCTCAAATGCAGAACTATCACCAACAAATTGCAAAAGCAGTTAACTAATTAATCTCATAACAACAAAGTGAAAGACACAATTGGTTGCTCATTGAGTTAGCACCTGCATGATTTTTTAATATTTTGGTGGAATGCTTGTAATTGGATTGAATAGCCAAATTTTCATGGTTAACCATCGAATCCTTGGGTTAATTTAGGTATTCTATATCATGTACAAAATACCATGCTTTATTTGAGCTAGAGGGGAGTTGGTAGTAATAGAATCAACTAAGTCAATATAACTATGATTGAAATTTGAATTCCTCGAATAACAGTTTCCATTTTGTTATAATTTGAGTTGATGGCGCGTTGATTATATTAACACCTTATTGTTTTCTTAACTACTTTCTCACCCAAGGAGGTATGGACCCCTCCTTAACCATGTATTATATGTAACTTTATAATTTAGTCTTAGTTTCATTTACAATGTTTTTATTTCAACAATTATTGTGTTTCTTACCTCGCTACAACTTTGAAATTTAATATTGTTGCAAGTTTGTTATTTATGTAGAGTTGAAACTCTCTATCATATACATTGCTACAACTCGTTAATTGATATCATTATGACTTGTGAATTGATTGTTATTGCAATTTGTGTGCAATGATAACTATAAATCATAATTTAGGTTATTAATGCAACTCACATTCTTGCAACTCCACATTTAACATTACAATGCTTTGTTCTACAAATTCGGATAATTATTCTATTTTCAATTTGATCTCTACTTTGCTCTATCTTCCAAAAATTTCAATTAATAATTCAGTTCATGATGTAATTTCATATAGCATAGCGTGGTTTGAAACTCTTACAACTTGTGGTTTATTGTAGTTTGTTAGCCATTGCATTTCATGTGCATTCCTGTTACAAAATTCAAGACCATCTAATAATTAAATAAATCACCCTTTAATGCCACTGTAATTTACTTTCTGCCCGTGTCTATCTATGTTGGGGGTTATAGCATCAATCTTACTATGCCCACTAGGTAGATGAGTGGCATTTACTTTCATACAACTTAGATTAGTAATTCTACTTGTGTTAGGGGTTACAACATCAATCCTCCTAAGGCTACTAGATAGAAGTGTGCTATTTATTTTCATGTGACTATGGTTTTGATTACAAGTGTGGTATGTTTTTCCTAGTGACTTGTGAAAGCATATTAATGTTTGTCCCTATTACATTCATTTAGAGCACTACAACTTCAATGACATATAACAGATTGTCCTAGCATATATAGTGTGACATTCCGCAAGTTCCCTATGAACCTTATATTGAAAATTAATTATACAATTGTTTGGTTCTCTGGTAAGTAATTAAGAGGTAATTGAAAAGCCGATTAGGAAGACCCTCGTTCAACCTGAAGGTTTTAATATGGCTTTCCCACCAAGTAAGTGTATGGCCCTCTAGTTTCAAACGAACAAAATAATTTTTTTATTCTTCCTCTATGTGATGAGTGCTAAAATAAACCTCTATTTGTTGCAATCAATAATTTAATTTCAAAGTTTCCATCTCACCTCGATATGTATCGATCTCAACCTTCACTTCCATCTCGAGTAGGGACAGTGAATGGTTCATGGATGTTGAACTCGGTTGTTCTTTTCTAGGTTCTCTCTTATTCTCCTTCAATGGTTCTTCTCAATTCCTTGATTTTCCTTCTAATTTAACCTCTAAGTTGGAACCTTTATATTCTAAAATTCCAACCTTATTTGTTAGAGTCTCCATGAGAAAATTCATATTATAGTTGATGTTTGTGGATTTCTCTTTTAGCCTTGTGAATCTCTCCTCTACTAGATCTTGAGGGTTATTAATATATTCATAGACCATGTATAGGGCCTTATGAATTTTAGCTTAACTGATCTAATTCCCTTACAACTCCCCATAATATACCTAAAGAAAAATGCTTTGATATCAATATTATCTCAAAAGAACTGTGGACATTCCACTGGACAATTTCTTGTTAATTTTTCCTATACTATGAGGGTTAAATTTCAGTATATTTATACAACTATTAAGTTTTTGTTTACTACTTATGTATGAAAAATATAAATATACAAAAAAATAGAAAACAAATAGAACAATTGCCCATAAAATCACACTAGCACAAGATATGATCTAGGAAAAGATTCAACCTCCTAAGGCCTATTTTCAAGTTCCCAGTATGCTTTTATATATGTGGTACTCCTCTTTTCACACATTCAGATATTAAAATAACTCAAATATTAATATGTGAACATTCGACACATGCACCTATAAGTGGACTAAGTATTTCAAAATAAAAAATAATAATGATATCATAAGTAAATATATTTTCAAGATTCATTCCACGATACTCCTCCATTCACATCATGATGAGACACATTTGAAGAAAATTTAATAGATTGAATAAAGAGAACATGGAAAAGATATTTAGAGAGCTCTAAAATGATTTCACACGTTTAAGGGTCATAAAGAGCATTGGAAAACATTCACAATATTCCTACGTCTTATTTAAAATTTTCAGAGCCACAATGGCATGCTCTCCCAAAAATAGCTCTCAGAAAGAGTTAAAAAATAAGTTTATTGACTCTAAGTTCTAAATAATTTAAGTTCCTAAAGCACTTCACAAAATCCCAATACTTAATGTAAACTATAAAGGTGTTTGTCCCTAAGGGACAAGGATTAGGCTCATATGGACCAATACATAGGGGGTACTTGGAAGAATGAGATAAATTGTAGTCAAGGGCTGACTTTACAAATATATATAACATTTCATAAAGTTGTATGATCACTTTAAAAATATATATAACAATTCATAAAGTTGTAAGATCAAAGGCTAGGAAGAAAGTGGCTAATTGCTTCAAAACAAGATAAAAGACACTCACAAAATCGTAGAAGGACAACGAGTGGAATGATCTCTCTCTATCTCTCTCCAGGTCCCTCGCATCTCATTGTACTTGCTTCATTACAACAAATGGGTCCTTGTCGTCACTAACAAAGGTGACCAACCATTTCTTGATTTCAACTTGCAAAAGATCAACTAAGTTGTCAAAGTCAACAACCAAAGTCACTTTAATGATATTCAGTTCTTATTTTAACACATCGTTAGGGATGAACATTGAATTCCTAATCATACACGGGCCCTGCAAATATTCAACAACTTCAATGGCCTTAGAAAATCCTTGCTCCTATGGTCATCAATACTTGAGCATCCTGTGATAGTGTCTTGTAATATATTTATCTTTGCAAACTAACCTGTGTTGATTTGTTTGATCCTTATTCCTCTAGGGAGACCTTATTGGGTCCTTTGAAAATCGCTTGAAGTAATGATCTTATTGATGAAGGTAGATAAGTCATTATCAACAAATTGTTGATCATGTTTATATTTATATATATATATATATATATATATATTATATATATATATATATATATATATATATATATATATATATATATATACACACACACTCAATAAATGAACAAATTATTTGATATAGGTTTCTCAAATGTAGAGAAGACTCACATGCTTATTCAATAATCTCAAGTCGTTTATTTATATTCATCGTGACATAATATCTTATTCCTGTTAACAATTGTACTGCCTTTCTCACTTTCAGGGGTTTGATGGGTGTACTTATTGTTGCAATTTTGGGTGCTTAGATATCTAGAGGGGTCATGAATATGGGTGTAGGATTGAGACATTCTTCAAGCCCACATATTCTTCTTTTTGTTCTCAAATATTCTGCCTCTTACTTAGTCACATAGGGAGCAACCTGTAGTTTGGTGCAATTTTAGGAGCCATGTAAGTCCAACTCTTGACATGTCTACTTCAAACTTCCACTAATTAGTAATTTTCTTATTCTTTGAAGGAACATTTTCAAATTGTAGCTTTTTGTTTCCTTCTCGTAATGGGTATTGTGCATGGTCAAGGATTGGTCCTAAAAAATGATCAGATCTTCAACAACCAATTCTTTAACTAGCTTCTAGGATTCAACCCTGACTAATACCACCCAATCTAGAATAGTGGAATTTTCGACTTCCATGTCTATGGATCCTTTTGCATGTTGGGACCCCTTTTTACTTGAACTTTTACTTCCGGACAAGGTCACAATTTGGGATATTTCTAGGGTAACTGGAGGGGAAGTTCTTCTCCATCACCTCCATTGGGATGTCATTCATTACTTTTTCCTTGAATTATAAGATTATCTTTTCTTCTATGAGTTGAGGAGAAACTCTAGCAAGCCTCTCGTGGTGAAGTAAGTGGACCACTGTAGGCTTCTTCCCTCTCTGCTTATTTCTTTATTCAATATTAGTACATATCTCTACCATTATGTTAAAAATAGCAACAAGACATTCCAATTTAATTTGTCCTTGAATTAAATTGTGAATTAAAATCGAAATTCTATTCTCATAGAAACTTGTAATAGTTAGTTAAGTTAAATTGACTTAGAAAATTCAAGTTGGAAGTATATCTAGAGTCATGTAGAGTGATCCATAAATATTAGGGGCCCAGGTTAAGTTCTTTTGAGTTGTAATTAGTTAACTCAGTCTAGCTGAGTTATAGTTAGTTAAACTAGTTCTAACTGTCGAAGGAACTAGTAGAGGTCTAGTAGTGGAGTAGTGCACCAGTGCATCACCAATACCACAACAATTAACTGAAGGTTCACTCATAAATAACTTATGCATTTTAGTTCAGAGGAGGACCTACCTGAGATTAGAGTGCAGGGACAATGTACTACCAGTTGTATAATTTTTCGAGTTGTACAAATGGTGCATGTAATCAATTGAGGACATATGTTTGGATTGCGCAATTATGGAGGAAGGATTTCCCAATTAAATATGGGTTGATTCTCTCAGGAATTGCGCAAGGAAGTAGGGGCTTGACAAGCAACATAATTTGCTAAGTGTTGACTTGAGTTGGCTTGTAAGGTAGAGAGCTAGATTATACTTGTGTAGGGATTGTTCTAGTGTGAACAAGCATTGTATTTTCTTCTCAGATCTTCTAGTTAATGCAATATAGACAGTCGGGGCTTTGAGTAGTGGATTTCCCCAGAGAAATATTATGTTATGTGTGATTGGTATTCTTCCTCTTTATGATTATTGTTTTCATCTATCATTTTCGGTTTTTGCTGAGAAGAGTAGAGTAGATTCTTGCCTTATGTTTTAATATATCATATGAGTTGTTGAATCTACAGAAAAATCTACATGGTATCAGAGATGAACATAGTATAAAAGAGGAGATTTCGAGTTTGGTTTGGAAGTGAAGATCGAATTTGCAGTTCATACTTCAGAGTCGACAATATGGCTTTCTATGGTTTGAGACTTGAGTATGTCTTGGAAGGCAACTAGAATTACATAGCCTAGAAGGACAAGATGGAAGCAATGTTGGAAGACAATGGCCTCAAGGAGTTCATTGATCAAGGCATTCCTGAGCTTGCAGCATCGGATGCTCAAGATCTGGTTGAATGGAGAAAGCGCGTGGCAAAGGCGACATAGATTATCCTTGAGGGAGTTCGAGATCACATTGTCTTGAGTCTACATGGCAAGGAAATGCCATACTCAATGTGGAAGGCATTGAAATACCTATTTCTAAAAAGCAATGACCATAGGAAGTTGGCGCTGAAGGAAAAACTCAGAAATATCAAGATGGAGAAGGGTGACTCTATTTTGAAGTAATTCACCAAGTTCATTCATTGCCATGATGAGCTTGGAAGTGTCAAGATTACTTTTGCCGAGGACGATATGGTGAGCCTAGCTCTTCTACGACTTCCAAAGAGTTGGCACAATTATGAAGACTATGTCAATGGGAGGGAGAAGCTGCGAGATTAGGAATAACTATGGTTAGATTTGGTGCAGGAAGAGATTCGGAGGAACACCAGAGACAGATCCTCATCAAAGACTGTTGATGAGGAAAATTGTGCCTTAGCGGGTAAGGCAAAGAAAGGGAAAGGGAAGGCATCCCATTCCAAATCGAATTCTTATCATGGAGGCAAGAAGAAGGACATGTTGAAAGTCAAGTGCTTTCATTGTCATGAGTTGGGACATTTTGCTACAAATTGTCTGCTCAAGAAGTCCAAGAAGAAGCCCTCAGGAGGAGTGGCAGGTGAGGCTCTTGCGTCACAATTTGAACTGGACTTTACCCTCATTGCATGTATGGTGTCATTGATGATGGGTAGTGTATGGTACATAGACAATGAAGCTTATTTCAACATGACTGGTAATAAGGAGCTCTTCAGTAACTTGGAGGAGAAGGATCTCCAAATGCATATCGAGATGGGTGATGAGAGGAGGTATAGTGCTACCAGGCTTGGTACAATTACCTTTCAGAGGGAGACGGGTGCTCCCCTCACTTTGTGAGATGTTATGTATGTTCCTGGTTTGAAGAAGAACTTGGTATCTGTTGCCATGTTGGAGAATAGAGGCTATGATGTGATATTTAGTAAGGGAAAGGCGTTCCTTTGTCACATAGCCACAACACGGGTAAAGAGGATAGGAATCTGGGTGAAGAATCTCTACAAGTTGGAAGTTGAAGATTGTGCTTCCTTGAGCATCAAAGTAGAAAAGGTGTAGAGACGAGACATCAATGAGTTGTGGCACAAGTGGTTGGGTCACTTGCATCACGGTGTTTTGAAAATCGTGCAACGAATTTATATCGGTCTTCCCAAAGGTACACTAGAGCAAGTTGACACATGCAAAGGGCGTACTTTGTGAAAATTCACCAAAGTTTCCTTTCACGAAAAAGATAGTCGAGCATAGGTGATCCTCGACTGAGTCCATTCAGATGTGTGTGGACCCTTCTCGACAAAATCCATGGCCAAGCACAAGTAATATGCTATATTTGTTGATGATTTTTCACATAAATGTTAGATCTTCTTCATGCAGAAGAAAAATCATACTTTTGCAAAGTTTTGTGAACTTAAAGCATTGGTCGAGAAAGATACTAGCAACAAGGTTAAAGCTCTCAGGAGTAATAATGGTGGAGAGTATGTGTTTAATGAGTTTAAAAACTTTTGTGTGGAAGAAGGCATTCGATGAGAGTTGAAAACACCTCATAACACACAACAGAATGGGGTGGTTAAAAGGAAGAATATAAGCATAGTAGGGGAAACATGAACAATGTTGCATGATCAAGACCTACCACTACACTTGTGGGTCGAGGCATGCAACACAACTGTCTATTTGCAGAACAGAAGCCCTCATCGAATTCTTGGGATGAGTACACGAAAGGAGGCTTTCTCAGGGAAGAGACCAGATGTGGGTCACTTAAGGAGTTTTGGATAAACGGTATATTTCCATGTGACCAAAGATGCATAGAAGAAGCTTGAGTCGACAACAGAGTTGGAGATATTTGTGGGGTATACTGATACACCTCACAACTATCGGGTGTACCTGCTAACCAGTAGGATGATAGTGGTTCGTAGGGATGTAAAATTCAATGAAGAGAAGGCCATGAGATGTTCCCTTGAGAGGGAGCTTCAACTACATGTAGTTGAGGAGATTTTAGCTCCTAAGGAGGAACCTCAGATTGATTTGGAGCATCCACATGTAGAGGATCCGGGAGTGGAGAAATCTACTCAGACAAAGTCTTCCATAGATGGGAGAAAGCACACCAGAGAGGATAACAGGTTATTGCAAGATGTAAGAGAGAATGTGGGAGCACCCACATCACAACACAGGTAGAGGAGGTCACCTGAGAGGTACACTAGATACATGGCTCTCATGAGCGGATGTGTTGAGACAGAGTCATCTTCTTTTGAGGAGGCAGTGAATAAACTGGTTTGGGTTGGTGCCATGGTTGAGGAGTATGACTCTATTGTCATAAATGGTGTTTGGGATGTGATCCCAAGACCAACGGACAAGTTAGTGGTGATATCTTAATGGCTTTACAAGGTAAAGCAAGCAGCAGATGGTAGAGTGGAGAAACATAAGGCCAGGTTTGTGGTCCGATGATTTTCTCAGGTGGAGGGGATTAATTACGATGAGACCTTTGCTCTTGTTGCAAGGTATTCATTAATCAAGACCATTTTGGCACTGTTAGTGCAGATGGGTTGGAAGATACACCAGATGGATGCAAAGACAACCTTAATTAATGGCATGATTGAGGAAGAGGTTTATATTTAGAAGCCTGAAGGTTTTGAGAGCTTTGACCGAGAGTCACATGTGTGCTGACTCAAGCAAGCATTGTATGGGATGAAGTAAGTACCTCGTGCTTGGTACACCAGGATTGATAGCTATTTCACCGGGTTGGGTTTCACCAAAAGTGAAGCAGATGCAAACCTTTACCATATTGTGGTTGAAGGTAAATTGTTGAATATTATTTTATATGTTGACGATTTGATTCTAATAGATGATGATAAGTTGATCAAGTATTGCAAAGATGATCTTGAAAGAGAGTTCAAAATGAAGGACTTGGGGCTCATGCACTACTTTCTGGGCATGGAAGTATGGCAAGGTGACAGGGAACATTTTGTCTCTCAAGGAAAGTATGCCAATGAGATACTGAAAAGGTTCCACATGGAGAGTAGTAAACCCATGGAGAGTCCTCTGGCAGGTAACTGGAGGAAGGAGAATGCTACTCCCGGTGAAGTAATGGAAGCTACCATTTATAGGCAGCTTATGGGTTCAGTCATGTATTTTGTGAACACATGATTGAACATGTGCAATGCAATTAACTAGCTTAGTTAAGCGATGGTTAGGCCGACCAAGCTGTATTAGAAGGTGCCCAAGCATGTGTTGAGATACCTCAGAGGCACTACTTAGTATGGTTTGTGGTACAAATGGACAGAGGGAGTGAATCTTTAAGGCTTCACTGATGCAGATTGGGCAGGGAGTCCACCCAATAGGAAGAGCACATCAGGAGGGATCTTTAGTATTGGGTCAACAACTATTTCTTGGTACAATATGAACTCAATTCAGCAGAGGAAAAGTACATGGTTGTTAGTCAAGCTGCTTGTGAGGCCAGCTGGATGAGGAAGATTCTGGTTGGTTTGTTTGGTAAATAGATGGATCCAATTGTGATTTACTGTGACAATTAGAGTTGTATCAAACTCTATGAAAATCTAGTTTTTCATGATAGGTCCAAGCATATTGATATGTGGTATCATCATCTCGAGAATGTGTGCACAAGCAAATTATGTTGTTCGAGTACATTCCCATAGAGGAGCAGGATGCAAATAACTTGACAAAGGCATCGTCAAGATGTAAATTCGAGTTTCACAGAGACAGGATTAGGGTATCTAATAATCCCTTTCTTGTTGAGAGGGAGTGTTAAAAATAGCAACAAGAAATTCCAATTTAAATTGTAAAGTCCAATTTAAATTGTCCTTGAATTAAATTGTGAATTAAAATCGAAATTATATTCTCATGGCAACTTGTAATAGTTAATGAAGTTAAATTGACTTAATTGATGCAGGGAATTTGAGTTGGAATTCTATCTAGAGTCATGTAGAGTGATCCCTAAATTTTAGGGCCAGGTTGAGTTCTTTTGAGTTGTAATTAGATGACTTAGTCTAACTGAGTTATAGTCAGTTAAACTAGTTGTAACTGTTGGAGGAACTAGTAGAGGTCTAGTAGTGGAGTAGTGCACCAGTGCATCACCAATACCACACCAGTTAACTAAAGATTCACTCATAAATAACTCATGCATGTTAGTTCATAGGAAGACCTAGTTGAGATTAGAGTGCAGGGACAATGTAGTATCAATTGTATAGTTTTCGAGTTGCACAGATGGTGCATGCAATCAGTTGAGGACCTATGTTTGGATTGCGCAGTTATGGAGGAAGGATTTCCCAATTAAATGTGGGTTGATTCTCTCATAAATTGCGCAAGGAAGTCGGGGCTTGATAGGAAACAAAATTGGCCAAGTGTTGGTTTCAGCTAGTTTGTGAGGTAGAGAGTTAGATTATACTTGTGCATGGATTGTTCTAGTGTGAACAAGCATTGTATTTTATTCTTAGATATTTTGGTTAATGCAATATAGATAGTTAGGGTTTTGAGTAGTGGCTTTCCCTAGAGAAATATTGTGTTATGTGCAATTGATATTCTTCCTCTTTTTGCTTATTGTTTTCATCGATTGTTTTTTGTTTTCACTGAGAAGAGTAGAGTAGATTATTGTCTTATGTTTTAGTATACCACATGACCTATTTAATCTATAGAAAAAATCTACACACTACATCGTCAATGAGTATGTGTGTCTCCTTCTCCTTCGATGGGTTTGTTTGATATGTGGAGATTTAATATGTGTAGAAAGTTGAGTTGTTAGAGAAATGGATGGGTAGAAGGTTACGTTATTTAGAGGATCAAGTTGTGCAGGACAAATAACGAGGAAAGTTGTGCAAAAGGTTGGGTTATGTAGGTCTTCTACACACATAAAAAATGGCTAAGTATGTAAGAGCATAGGGAGTAGTTCGTAGAATGGTGTATGTGTGGAATGCATGGCAGTTAAAAGTTTACACACACTGGACACATAGAAAAATGACTAAGAAATGTTGGGGTGTAGTGTATAATACATAGTGATGATGATAGTGCACATAAATAAGTAAATATTTAGCTCCAACTACATGAGAGTGACTCCATATGGGCCACTAAGGACACCATAATTTGACCAATTATTTTTTCCATTAAGCTATGGAGTTGAAATTATTTGATAAATACACAAGTTGTAAGAATCATAATACAATCCAAATATGTTAAAGATTACATACTTCTATGATATAGAGAGATGTGTAAAATTCTTAAGCAAATAAGTGCTTGAGATGGTACCTATTGACATGAAACTTTAGGTCTTGATTTTCTATTCCTTTAAAAATGTATGAATTGTAGCCATTGAATTTTTCTATGATATATGGTCCAATCCATAGAGGATCAAATTTCATATGCATTGAAGGCTTCTCTTCTTTTTATTTTTTTTCCTTTTCTGTAATAATGTGAGTTGGCCTGTGAAGAAAGCTTAATCTAAGGATCCTTTGTTAAAACTTTTGATTACATCTTCTTGCCCCCTTTGTATTTTTATAAAAGCTTGTTCTCTTTGTTCTTCCAACTAAACCAATTGATGAAGTATCATCTGGATAGTTGTGACACCTTCTTCATCCTATCTCTGAGTTGTTGTGGCCAATGCATTGATCTCCACATGTATGGGAAATCTTGCATATTTTCCTGGAATCTTATGTTATTCTCCTTTGTATATCAAAATCTGGCTGTCTCTTGAAAAACCATCCCACATGGACATCACTACAGAACGAGTGATTGGTTACAAGTCTTTCCATATTTTGCAGATGGTAATTATCTTTAAGTGAAACCTTGTTGAGATCGCAAAAATAAATATTCAACCTTATTTCTCCATTTCTTTCTAACTACAACTAAATTGGAAATCGAGTTTGAGTACCTTATTGAGAAAATAATGCATAATTTCTCCATTTTGTTTATTTCTAATTTGATCAAAGGATTTGGTTAGGAATTAATTATCCTGGATTTTGTCTCACTAATTTCCTCCCTTTCCCCCACTTCAAAGGAATTACATGTTGAATGATTATTTCATCATATTCCTTTAAATCTTGACATGTCCATGCAAAAACATCTTGAAAAGTTTTGAAAAGGCTTATGTATTGATCAATTTAATATTACGTACAATTTCTCCCAATATGCAACCACTTTGGTGCCTCTAGAGTTCCAATATTTATTTTCTTGAAGCCTTGAATTTTCCTAATAAATTTTTCTTTTGGAAATTTAGATGTTTGGATATGATCATTTCAATTGAAGAATGATTCAGGACATACTGACTTTTTACTATTTTTGGTGCCTCTTCGTCTTCGCTATCTTATTTAGCAAGGAACTTGATGTTAAATTCTTCGTTATAAAAAACCTGTCCATGTTCTTCATTGTATGGAATATATGGATAAAATAATATTTCAACACGATACAAATTATATGTTGACTCTAGATTAAACAAGGAAGCTACTACTACCAAAAAATCAACTTTTTAATTATGATATCTCAAAACAAAACATATATTGAATGAACCAAAACTTTATATTAATTTTGAGACTCTCTTTGCATAAGCTTTCAACTTATTTTTCTTGGAATTATACTTTTTGCGAACTTCATTAATGATAAATTTAGAGTGTCCCATGACAATGACGTGTTTAATTTGTTTCTGTTAGGAAAGCAATAGACCTTGAATCATTTCTTTATACTCAACTTCATTATTTGTACAATTGAATTGGGAACGAAAACTATTTGGAAACTATTCTTTGTGTGGGATTTCAAATATCACACACAATCGTGATCCTATTCTTGAGGAAGAACCATCAAAGAACATTTTCCAATTACCTTGAAGTGAATTTACACTATTATTATCTACAATATTTACATAATTCAATATGGTGTAATTCCTATGACTAGTGTCAATATAGCTAACCATCGTATCAACCTCCTTTTTCTCGAAGAAGATGAGTTTCTTCAACTCTTGGTGTACTCTAATCAATGGACCATCCTTGTTTGGATGCATCATAAAATTCCCATCATTCATCATATATGCTCCTAAGGTAAAGCTCCATTCTCTTCCCAAAACAATCTCATATGAAACCGGTAAAGCCACCAAAACTATTGTAAAGATTGTTGTAATATGTGGTGCTAAGCTTATCGATGCATAAAAGCCTTTGATTTCACCATAAGTTGGCACTTTTCTTGAATCAATTACATAAATGATTTCTCCCATATGATAATATTTACTGTAATCTAAGCCAATTTCTTTTCATAGTGTAAAGTGGCATAATATTATTTGTTGCACCACTGTCTAGTGAAAAACTGTGCAATATACATAACGATGTTTCCAAAGATATACACAAGAGAGCTACTTTACCTCGAGACTTGGTAGGAGAAGCAAGACATGTTTGTTAATGGCTGATGATAATTGCTTTCACTCTTGCATCAAATGTCTCTTCACTCTTGAGGGCCTTGGGGAGAATATATCTTTGTTGAGGAATGAGAATGGAAGCATAATATGGAGCTTGTATAAGTCATCCATAAGATTCAATTAATCTTCATTGGATAAAATGCATTGTTACCCTTATTTTGAGATGGTCCAGATTTCTCTTGCCACACATTCTTTTGAGCCGAGGTTTCTCCTTGAGTTCATGTGATTGCTTGCGGAATTGAACATGTTCCTTTTGCTTTATTCAATTGAGTTATTGTTTTGATGGAATTATCTCGCTGCATAAATTGTTCATCTTATTATATTAATTATTCTTCAAATAAAAATATTTGGTCATACCCCATTTATTTAGATTCTAGCAGTAACATCTTGAAATGTTTCAATAAATGGGTCTTATTGTTCCAATTCTTCATCATCCAATATTATAACACTTGAATTTTGATACCGGGGGGGTCTAGGCCCCCTTGATGTGCGTTATAAACATTTTGGTTTCTGTCAGATCTGTCTTTGAAACCATATGTTGGGCCTCTAGTTTTTTTCTATGGTTGAGGTCTTTACTTGTCTCCTATTCTTAATCTGATTATTTGTTCTGCATCTGTTTCATGGTCTTGTTTAACTATGCAATATCTGAATCAAACTTTAAAGAGGATGGTTGCATCAATATAGGAACATTGCATACAATAGGAGGGATCCCAAGGAAAATTACTCTCTCAACTATTGTATCTCAAGTATTTTGGTCTTTTGGGTTTTGAAATCTTGAAGGAAGATATTTCCCTTTGAACTTTTCCCAAAATTATTTCGGGATCAACATTACTTTCAAATATATCTTCCTCCATCTCTTGTGCCTTTCTCATAGCTTCCTCTACTGTGTCAATGTGGGAAGAATTTATTGCATACTTGACATTAGCTAGCATTGCATTATGATAACATTGAAATATAACTAGAGCATTAGGGTGGGTCTCCTGAGGTATCCATTGTAGAGTTTTGAAAAATCAAGGATTAAAATCCTTGATTTTTTCATTATTTTCGAGATGGATTTGGGTGAATTGTGCATACAAAGTATTATATGCAATAGGTTGGGCATACCTACCTACAAAGGCATTTTTATATGTCTTCAAAATAGAAATTGAAGCAATGGGAATGGAAATATACCAACCATTGGGGGGTCCAATTAGAGTTTGGATAAATAACCTAAATATGACATCTTCGTGTATGATTCCATGTATGTCACAAATGGATAAGAACTGATCCAAATATTTGTCTGGATTCATAACACCATCTCCATTGAACATTAGCAAAACTCCAACTTATATAGTAGGTAAGGGGTGTTGCTGCCTTCCAAGGGAAAAGGGTTTACTCTAAATATTTAGCTTTTATATATTGGTATCTCATTTCTTCTTCCTTCTCTTCTTTCCTCATAGTCTACCATTTTTTCCTTTAGCGACTAATCTGGGTTCTCTCAGTTACTAGAATTAACAAAGATCTTTTCTTCTATGATGTATTCAAAATTGCACGGAAAAGAGTATGAAAAACAACATGTGAAAATTACTTAAAGAAGAGGAAACATAAACAAGATCATGAGACAATGCACACAACATAATTTGATAACAAAGTTCGTCCATTGTGGACTATGTCTCTAGGCCCTGGGTCAAGAGTGGGGAGGTTGTTTCATTAGTCTTTGTAAATGAATGATGAGTACATGATGCAATCTCTGTCAATATAAGGGTGAAATCCTTATCTAGAGTGGCATGTCTCTCCCAATAGGTGTTCTCCTACAAAGAGCTCTCACTCACAAGATGTTATCCTACAAAGAACTCACACTCACAATATGTTTACCTTCAACATGACAAAGGAATGATCTCTCACAAAAGTAGCATAAATGACCTCACACATAAGTGGCATAAGATGGACCTCTAGAATATGTTGACTAGATTCAAGGCATACTCATTATCATCATGATTGTCTCAAAATGCTGAGACTAATGGTTGTAAATACAACTACTTTATGGAAAAATCAAGCAAAGTGTCCAAATGCATCAATATACCCATTTCGACGATAGCCTGAAAATCAGCTACTCAAATGAAGTATTGGTTTGTGCCATCATGTTTCTTGTGAAAAATCGTGAAATTTGAGTATAAAGTTGACCTTGTTTTGAAATTGTCAAATCTAGCCCTCTAAGGAATCTAAAAGATTCCTTATAGATTCTTGCATTAAGGTTCCACTACTCAACGTTCTTCCTCTGGAAAATTAGCTGCTTAGATCATAAAACAATTTGCACCATCAAACTCCCAGCGAAAAACCAATTCAGATGAGTATAGACTTGACATATTTCTGACACCATCAAATTTCTGACCCCAGGGAATCTAAAGATTCCTCAAAGATTTTGCATGAGAAATATTTTGTGGAATATTCCCTAAAAATATTATTTGTCTCAAAAATCATGCCTGAATGTGTCTTGGTTCTACCTATGCAGTTCCTCTCCACTATGATGGTCTCAGTGAATGAACAAAACAGGTTTTAATACTGGTCGTGAGTGTCAATTTCAAAGGCCCACTTGGGTGTGTCGACTGGTAAGTTGTTGGTAGTTTGCTGGATTGGCAGAGCTCCCAAGTTTGATCCACTCATGGGACACATTGGTTCATTATTTTTTTGGTGTTAAGTTTTTATATAGTATGGGGCTGCATGTTGGGCGGTCCAGTCAACTGGCTGAGTAGGTCGAAATCCTGTTGGCCTTGGTTCTTATGTAGTCATTGTAACGACTGGTCATTAGGCCATTAATATATTTATATATATTAATATATATGTTTTGGATTTGGGGGTGGGAATTTTCACCCCCAAATAATTTTTTGTTTGTTTGTTTGTTTTTTTTTAATAATAAACAACTGTTTGGAACTATCCGCCGAAATTTTTAAGGGTCATCGAAAAAATTAAGTAGGCGACAATTTCTTCATTTTCGTCAAGCGCAAAGTGTCAAAATGTTGCTCAATTAGATGCTGCTAGTTTTATCAGATTCCATCGTATTTAGCTTGACCACCAAATTTTGTGGGCCTGCCAAATTTAGTTAGTGACAAAAGCCCTGAAACTTTGACTTGAACTTTAATTGACAATATCTCGCTCATATGAAGTCGGATTTGAGTGTCATCTGTGCTGTTGGAATAAAGATGATGAGCTCTTGATTTTGGTCCCAGTTTTGATGAAATCTAAAGACTTCGAGTTCTTAGCCTCTCTAGAGCCACCTGGATTAATGATGGAAATAAAAGAAATGTTTCCTCGTTCTTGGAAGTGTTGGCCTTTTCAACAATCTTTCTGCTTTGGCTTCTCCTCAAAGGCATTTTTGAATTCTTGGATCCCTCCAGCTTCAAGATTTATCCTTTATTGGAGTATCCTTGCTTGATTATGTGGTGCTTAACTCTGGTTGAGGCAAAACTTGCTAGGACCTTTTGAGCTCCTCTGGTTCTTGTAGTTCTTAACACCAATTCATATACTTGATTCAATATGATTCTTTGATCTTCCAATCTAATGAGAAGGTGAGGTTAGACGAGGTAAGGATGAGTCATTTACTGGGCTTAAAATATTGAATCATTCACATCCCTAGTATGGTCACCAAAAATGTTGATGTCTTTTCTTGTTAAGGCGTCAACCTCCTAGGGCTTATCTTTTCAGATGTAAAGAGAAACAATGAATAATAGTTTGCACCTATCACACGATTATATCTAAGTCATCCAAAATTTTCAAGCACTCTATCATAGGGTCAATTGATTTCTTCAGCCCAATTATGAACGCTTCATATTATATTGTGTTATTGGCAAATTCAAATTCTAATTGGTAGGATATCATGGTATTTTGTTTGTCTGGATTGATTAAAATACACCTAACACTAGCTCCACCTTGTGCCTCGAAGCCATCAAAATACGAAGTCTACTTGTTAGTGTCAATCTCTAATCTAGTGAAATTATCTCTATTTATATACGAGTTAGTAAAACCATCACTATTTACATCTAATATATATTTGTCATTATCACCAGCCCATGAACACTGAAGGAGATGAAATTGGGTTTTAGATGTGAAGGGGGATGATTAAGCTATATAACAACGAAGGGTGGTTTTTAGAAAATAGTTCCTATCCCCTCTAGTTGAGTCATTATTTGCTTCATATGAGGCTCATTTTTCACTCGTATTTGACTATTACCTTTGTAGGGTGGCCATACGTGAGAACAATCTTTGGAAAAATACCTGCGAGGTTTTTGTAACCAGTCCTTACTCAACAACATACCATAGTTCTTAGGTATGTCCACAACTATGATAACTATCACTTGATGGACCCAAGAATCATAACATATTCCAATCATTACATCTTTAAGCTCACCTATCACCTTAACTTTTGACTTGTCCAATTGAATGATCTTAGCATTAGTTTTTCCTGGAACAACATTAATCTTATTGCATATAGAATAAGGCATGATATTGGAGGAGGCTCTAGAGTCCACCAAGAAATTGCGTACATTATGATTGAAAATATCAAAGGTAAGAAGGAAAGGCGAGATATGTCACTTTGAATGTGATTTGATGCTTGTAGAATTTATAGTGGACTTGATAACATACGAGCTTTTAGATTTAGTGGCAGGAGTTTTAGCAGAAGTTTCAACATTTTCTGTAGGTTTTGACTGAGTAAGAGAGGAATAAAAGGATTTAAAAAGTAGTTCTATGCTGTGGAATATTGAAAATATCACAAAGTGATACAGTAGCCCTAATTTCTTCATATCTTCAATTACATTATATTATTGGTACTTTCCTAAAGAAGTTGAAGGTTTGGTATTCTCAACAATAGAGGGTGACTTGACATTCTATGTAGAGGCAGGGGATTTTTTGTCTTCATATAAGTTTAGGTTTGCTTTGTGGGTTGCATAGGAGGGGAATTATTCTTGTTATTCTATGCAACAATGGAGTTAGTCTTGGATGCAAAGGTAGCAGTTTCATAACAAAATAGGGGGCTAACAACTGTCTCAATAAGGGTTTACCTTTGACAGGCTAAGAAATTTTAGGTGCGGGCCCTTTGCTATGAATATTGTAGTTTCTTAGGGTTGTTTGAGTCGATTGATTTCCCTAGTGGGATACTTTGTGACATCCCCTATGGCTTAATTACCCTTGTAAACATTTTTCTTGTTATTATGTAACCATAAATTAAAATGGTTGAGAGAAAGGGACATAAATTCCATTGCTTGAGGAAGTTGGATGTTTTAAATATTAGTCATGGGCTAACTAAATGGTGTTAATGAGCTTATTGTGTTATTAATTCAGTTGAAAAAATGGAAACATGCCATGTTCATGTTGGGCAAAAACTATGAACAAGAAAGGAAAAAAAAACAATGAAGAGGATGGGTTGTATGGCTCCTCAGGGAGGATAGACGGTGGGTCGGTGGAAAAACAACCATGAGAGAGGAGGTCTACAAGGTGGTGGAATTGATTGGAGGTAGAGAGGCTCCTGTGGAAATGATTAAAGGCCAAGAGGCTCTTATGGAAGTGATTGGATGCTGAGAGGCTCCTAATGAAGTGATTGGAGGCTGAGAGGCTCCTGTGGAAGGGATTGGATGCTGAGAGGCTCCTATGGAAGCGATTGGATGTTCCTATAGAAGGTATTATTGGAGGTCAAGAGGCTGCAATTGAAGTGATGGGAGGTCAAGAGGCTCCCATTGAAGCGATGGGAGGTCGAGATGCTCTTGTTGGGAGAAGAAATGATGTGTAATTTACAAATAAAGAACAAAAAAGTGTTGGGAGGCTGAGAGGCTCTTGAAAATAGTCATTCTTCCAATTAAAAGGGCTAGAGTCAACATAGGGGAAAATAAAGAAAGAAATTCCTCATGAAGAGGAAGTAAATAGGAAGAGGAAACTCGATAGAAATGGATAACTCAGATTGAAAACAGACTAGCTAAAGAAACCAAGAGGATTTGTTGGTGGAGGATAGAGAGTAGTGGCTTGCCAAGGACTGATGAAGCCACCAAGAGTGGTTTGCCTTGGACTGATGGAGCCACCAAGAGTGGTTTGCCTTGGACTGATGAAGCCACCAAGAGTGGTTTGCCTTGGACTGAATAACCTAGTGGGAAGTTGGTGTATTGATAGAACAATTGGATTGGGAAGAGACACTCAAGTATTTGTGAGGTTTGATGAACCACCACGAGTTGCCTTGCGACTGAAGCTTTGGTGCTTGAATCACTAATGAAGTACCCAAAGAGGTGATTTATCTACCCATCAATAACTTATCCGGCTGAGGAGCCTTCCCATGTAGAACTATCATCCTCCTGTGGTTTCCTGGGGACTGAATAAACCACCTAGTGTGGCTTTCCTTGGGAACCACTAGGAAGCTTGTGTTTTGAAAAACCTACGGATTATCAATAGCTTGCCACTGAAGAACCTTCCCATATTTGTATATTGAGCTCTCCTCCTCTTGTAATTGAGTAGTGGCTTGTCTAAGGTTGAAGAAACCACTAAGAGTGGCTTGCCTTAGGACTGAAGGAAACCACTGGGAAGCTTGTGGTTTGAAGAACCTATTGATTTATCAGTAGTTTTCCATTGACAAACCTTCCTATGTCATAATAAGATTACTCTCCTGGTTTAAAGATGTGATTCTCTATGTTTATCAAAGACCCTTGTGATGAAGCTGGTCAAGATTAGTCCATGTGACATGATAGTGGGAAAAATGTTGAGAATAATGCAGGGTAGTAAGTCCCTGTGGTTTTGGTTATTTGACTGGTCGATGGGTAAAGGTGGGTTACCTTTGGAGGCCCTGTTTCAGCTGGAAGCATTAATTTACAGTGTTAACCAGTCCTCCTCAAGATCTGGAATTTGGCTTAGGGGTGACTACTACAAGTAACTATGCCCTTAGTTTGTCTGTGGTTGGGTGAAGATTTAAAGTCCCAATCTCAGTTGCCAGTTCCTTCAAATTAAAAGATAAGTGTTTCTTATACTCTATCTGCAAGTCGATTCAATGTGAATGCTTACTGTGTTATTCAAGTGCCATTTGAATGTATGGATTGTGATTTCCTGTAGTGTAATGGAATGTTGATGTCCTATGTATGCTGTTGAATGATAAATGCATATCTTAAGGCCAGGGAATGTGAAACTTCTATAATGTTGATCTTTGTGCATTTGTTAAGGAATGGTTCAATTTCATGTTTATTGTTGAGTTGAATTTTAAATTACTCCCTGAGAACAAAGGATGGGGTAGAGTTCCTTGTGATTAAAATGATTTTGTGCTCTAAAGATCTCATGACTGGCCTATATATGACCGAAAAGGATCAATAAGGATAACACTTTCATATATATATATATATATATAGATAATAATGTGCACAAGCTAGGCTGAGTGGGAAAATCTCAAGAGAGATAACTGTGTATATCACATACACACATGTATGAATTTACATGTGCGCAGGCCGAGTTGCACCAATGTTTTTCTAAGCTCAGAATAGACAATGTTGTGTTATATACATATATAAATGTATGTGTACAAAGGTCTATGGCCATGGCCAAGCTTCGACAAAGCTCAGGAAGGATAGCCCAAATATATTTTCATACTGATTGTGTGCATAAAGTCATGTGCACTTGAAGCCTGGTAAATCTTCTTACTTTTACGTTGTGAATCGGTGAAGTATGTGGGGTTGGAAACCTTAAGTCCGAAGGAGAGGACTTCAAAAAGAAAAGGCGTAAACTTGCTTCACTCTTGTGATCAATTGCTTAGACAGGAGAAATTTAGGTCATTGATTGGTGAGCGCTGATGGTCATTGGATGACCCTAAAGGGGTGGTAACGAAGAGATTTCAAGTGGAGAACCAACAAAAATCCCCGACATATTATTCCCAGGGTGATGTGGCATTGCAAGCCCACCTCTAATGGAGTGGGTGCCATGGTTTTTTATTTATGCTCGTATATTCCTTGGGTCTCGTAATACATATAAAGGCATGGATGAGTCGAAATATAAGGTAATTATTCCATGTGGTGGTAGTGTGGATGACTCGAATAACCACATGGGCACCATGTGGCAGGTTAAGATGACATGGCATGATCTGATTGGCCAAAATTTAACTGGCCATATCTTTTGATTTAGATGTCATATTGAAGTAAATTTTATATCATTAGAAAGGTCTCAACGAGACAAACACAATGATGTTATCCATTTTAAGTTTTGAGGTAGTTGGAAAAAAAAACAGACCTCATTTCCATAACTGGATATTGGAGGTTGGGTAATCAAACAAATTGCCTCCTACGCTTAGTAGGGGCAGGGATAGTAGAGGGTATGTTACATACTTCCCCCATTGGTCAAGTATATGTTTCTACTATCAACCCAAAAGAAACATGAAAAACCATTCATTGGACTCTTCCCTAGTTGTACTAGGCTCATCCTTTGCTTCTTGGAAAAATCACGAGACAATGATTGCTACTCAAAGTGCTCATTGATAACTAGTATCATGGGATTGACCCATTGTGGATTTTTTTTAGAGTGATTGGCTTGATGGTATGAACAAAAATTGTCCTGCCAAAGTCACCTAGGTTTAGGTTTACATTCAAATTATTAGTGGGTTTAGACTGGTCATTAGTTTTATTTTGGAACAAACATAAATGTTTGTGCCTATGCAAGCTCTCTCATGAATTTTTCTGTAGGTCAACAAATTCATTTGAGAGATTCTTAATTGGTTTAAGTACGCTCTCCATATCTATAACTTCTTTCTCTGCTAGCTTGTTCAAAATCAAAGGCTTCTTTCCATTAGCCTTGGGTTCTTCTTTAGGCATATTGTCAGCAAGCGATAACATTTGTTTTTCTACTTTGATAGATTCTTCAAAGTTTAGGGCTAGGGTATCCTTCTCTACTCTTTTAACGAACATCGCTACATAAAGTTTCAAGGCTAAAGTGTAATAATCTATAGCCAAGGGATCAACAAGGTGAGAGTCAGTGGGAATCTTCTTCAACAATGTGGTGAAGCGTTGATTAAATTACTTAACCTTCTCTTTTTCCCATCTAAATTGCAGTCAATTCTTTCAAAAGAGTGGTAGGTTATTTCACTTCCCTAATTTTGTTGAGAAAATCCCTCTCAAAGGCATCTTAATCAGTTATGTAAGCGACAAGTAGATTGTAATACCACGTGAAATCTTTGTTCTAAAGGTATATGGGACGAGCCTATAGACCACATCTTGATGTTTCACATTAATCAATCATAAATCGAGACAAAACAAAATTATTTGGTCTTATGGAGGAGCCTTTATAGTATTTTAGGGACATCACGCAACATGGTTACAATTTTGAGGTCTCCTTGTAACATCCAACTAGGTTGTAGTTGGCTAGTCATTATAAATGGTATGCCTTCCTAATTTGATTTGTCTTCCAACTTCGAGGAGGAATAAGGATGGTTGATTTGATTGGTTTCACCATCATTATCATATAGTGTGTGAGTAGAGGGGGGAGAACTAAAAGGAGTTGGATTGATATGATCAAAAGGACCAAAGATACCTCCAAGTGCACGCTTAATAAATCTTTGATAGAATCAACTAGGAAACCATATTTGGTGGCTAGTCTTTTGGTTGCCTTTTTTTTGGAGATGGGGAGATATAGGTAGTCTTTTGATTTGCTTAACGTAAACCCAAGTAATACATCAGAGGCATTTACTTATGTAGGAGAGATAGAGTACAAAGCTACTTGGGAAGGTTCTGCATTTTCAGGTTCAGAGAAAATGTCATCACAGTTGGTCTCTCTTTCACTATGATTAGTGTGGGTAAGAGGGGTGCGGGGTTGTTGAGTAAGGTTTTATTTTCCAAAATGTTTGCTTGGTGAGAATAAGAAATTCTACCAGCCATGCACTTTAGTGCCATCCTTTTAGCACCAATTTAATTATTGATAGCGGTAAATGACCCAACAACAATTACAAAGGGGTTCTTTCCAGTATGAGATCCCAACTAAACCTCACACCATTTGGGGTAAGAGACCCATTTGGGTAATCACTTGATAACCGTGCTTGGTTTCAAGAATGTTGTGAGATATGGATGATTGTCACAATAAGGGAATGAAATTCCTAAACTAAAACTATCTAAAGACAAAATGAAACTAATCTAAAGCTAATTAACAACTAAAAATATATATAAGAATAAGAAGCAATGAGCTAATAAACACAATGCATAGTCAAGGAAACAATTAGTTGATATCCAGGAAGAACAATTTTTTAACTTACTAGAACTAATATAGAACAATCAATTTTTTAATCTAATAAGTGCCTGTTATTGAAAAATGCAAAGCTAAAATGATAAACACGTGAGAAGAGATTATCTATAGAACATATTAGTATGTGACACAGTAGAAAAACATCTTACAAAATGCACACATGAATGAACTTGTTCAAGTATAGTTTAAAACAAAAATAAAATGTATGTGGAAATATAGCTTCAACAGTGGCCTTCAAGGCTTATCAATATTATAGCAATGAATATAGAAGTGCCAACCTCCTAGCTCTAATCTATAGGAATAAAAATAAAAAAAAAAGTCAAAAGTTTAGAACTCTTCTTACTAAGAGTTTTACAATATTTATAGACCGAGTTGGTAACTGCCCCTTGTGACTATAGATTTTCTTTGGGGCTAGTTGCAACTCTTCAAATTCTCAGGATTTACAATATTAATAAAAGAAAATGCTTTAGAACCATAAATGAGTTTGACAATTGTTACAATTTGATTGGATCTTCAATTGGGAGCTTTAGGATGTCACAAAGAGAAGCCACCCAATTTTCATAGTATGATGCAATCATCTTAATTTTGTTGGGCAGTAAGCTCTCCATGACTACATGATACTTTGAGGTGATATGGGAGAGAATTGGCATATATTTCTTCAGTGAAACTAGCAGAGATTTCTTTTGCTTAGCAGGATCAATGATATGCAGCTTCAAGTTGTTCTTAGTGGGATTATCATTGAATACACTAACATGTAGTTCTTTTGCATTCGACAACTCCTCCAATTCTCTTATTACCTTTCCCTCATCCTAACCTCTCCCTCAACACCAATTGATGGAATTCTATTCATTTTGATGATTCTTTCAGTCAAGAAATAGCGTTGATGATATTGTGTTAATGACCGAGACATGTCCTTTTCTAACTTCTCTTGTATCTTTAGAGCTTGGTTGATACTGATAGAATCGCACATAAATTCATTTGTGTTGACTCTAGGGACTCTTGTTAGGGCTTGAAGATATTATTTGGTCCATTACACTAGCTTATTTACAACATTCAAGATTCATTGCGATTGAGTGCCTTTCTCCTTGGCTAATTGCCAAAGTGGTAATAACCTCGGTGATATTTATAGCATGATTTGTAAGTATGTGTATACTTGAAAAACTAGATACTTGTAGGACTCGTGTACCTTTAAGGCACATGCCTTGTAGTCCTCCACCATGATGCTCACCTATTTCATTGTCTTCGTCTTTGATTGCAACAATTTAACTCATCATTACAACTCAACTATTTCTGCATCTTTTTTCTTCAACTTTTCTAGGAGATCCCACACATTCCTCTTAGTGTCTTTAGAGAATATCATGCCTGCTAAGGCCATGTCACGGTCAATATTCCTTGGGTCAAGAATTATGGGCCTATCAATGGTAAATCTATAGTAATGACAGAGGTGTCGTGACATATGTCTTCTTTATATGTTCCAAAATTATGTTCGGGTTTTGATTGAACCTGACCTTATTCAAGTCGACCACCTTCTTCCTCTTGGCTGGTGTAATGCCCATTTATATCATAGATAGGTGGCCTCCTATGATTTCTAGAACTGTTGGCGATACTAAATCAATCCCCATAGCAGTTGAATCTTATTGATCTTCTATATTGGTTCTTCTTGATGAGATTGGAGATATTATTCCTTCAACTTAGCTTCTGCTTCATCATCTAACCTTTTTTTCTCTTCTTTTTTCCTTTTTTCTTCTTCGTCAACTATTTTAATTTATTCAACTTTTAGGTCTTACTCAACTCTTCTTCTCCTCCTTCTATTTCAAGCTCCAAAGCTGCTTTCACAACTTCCTATGTTATTTGAGTTGGCTCTTGTTCCTACCTTAACTTTTACTCATTTTCCTTCTGAGTTGCATCTTGCTAAGTTGATGTTCTATCCTTTCTTGAACCCTTTCCACTTTTGTTTGGGTAGGATTGTAGCCTATTCTTGAAATGACTTCCGCAAAATTTAAAGAGCTCTTCTACTTCTTTTCCTTTTCCTATGCCTTTGACCAAAACTATCACCTATACTTGCATGATATACAATGATATTTCATTTTGGATCTTATATCATACTTGTGGAAAATCATGTCCCTCAAAAATGGAAAAAATGTTAGAGCCTCTAAATATTCATTAGCAATTTTGATGTCCTTTAATTCATATACCCCTAGAAGGAAAGACATGTGTGGCCAAGGATGATTCTTGTTCCATGAGAGAGATCCACCTACCCCTTTATAGAACCTGCAAGCTATTTTTTGAAGTGGGGATTTTTGCTGCGCTAAAGACTCCGATGTAAGTGCCATCCTAGTCCTCAAACTAGTTATCGACTAAGGGCACTATCTGTATGTCCTTTTATAACATATATGGGGTAGCCTCATTGAACGAAGCCTCATACAAGTTCACTAGAAAATATATAAATGTGCATAAGTTGGTATATAGTGATCCTTCTAGAGGATTTTGTAGTGTAGAAATTTTGAATAATAAACACATATTCAATGGAGGTTATCTTGATCATGTACTATTGCAGAATACATACACAATACATAAGCTCCTCTACGTTGATCATCAATATAGCAGCATCAATAACAATAAAACATCAAGAGCACGCACACATTAACACAATATGTAACCCGGGGAAAGCTTACAGCTGAAAACCCCACACTATTTGTATATTAATGATTGAGAACATGTAACATTACAATAGTCAATACTTCTCACAAGTATCCAGCACTATCTCCACCT
>APFE030118281.1:97311-124455 GCA_000404065.3 Pinus taeda
GATTCACTTAAATAAAACCTATTCTTGAAAATGGGTGAATGGAAGGTTGTAGCTCCTAATTTCAAGGGCTAAATTTACCTTTTTTACCCTCTCCCTTAAAATAAGGTGGGCTATTTGAGGTGATTTGTAAAGATGTACTATGATACAAAATATTGGCCCACTAAAAATTTAAAACACCTTAATTTCGCTAAAGGGTGAACATTCGCCCCTAAAATCACCCCTATAGCCAACATAAAAATGTAGCCACTAACTAAAATGGAGTCTTCAACATATTCAATGGATACTCTTTTTTTCCCATGTTCTAAAAGCATCCCTTTAGGTCCACCATGTCTTGAGCAATTCTTACGGAAAAATCCTAAAGTTTGTTAGCAAATATTCATTTAAGCACACTTCTTGTCTAGGTAGCTTGTAGTACATTTTGATGTCAAAGGAATTGAAAGAAGCAACAAGTTTCCCATGAATGTCCCTAATCATGGTTTCTTTTGAGTTTTCATGCTTCACCATCCATTCTACAACTTCAACACATGGGAACACACATGGATGGGCAACCAACTATGGTAGCCAAGATCTCTCAACAACCTTATAGATTTATGAATTCGGGTCATCTACAAGTGGATTTACCTCTGAAATAGCACACATATCTTTGACCATGTATACATGGTGAATTCGTTAATTAAACATGGAGTGTCCCAAAATTCAACCCAGAGGAATAATTAGGGTCTTTTTCATCAAATGTCTTGGCTACTGGAGCTTTACAGGCTCGTTTCTTGGAGACGTACATGATTTTCATGCAAACCCAATAAAAGTAAAAAGCTCCATTATAGAGGTTATCTTATAATGCAAAATGTAGATAACCAAGGGGTCTAGGTTTAAATATAACTGGGTTTGTGCAAAGTAGTGATTTTTAGTGGTGAGGAAAAAGCAAGATTTCCAGATTCACAATTTTGACAAGGGTAGTTGGGTTTCTTCCCATGGGGAAAATTATTGTGGTCATCAAATATAGACTAGGGTTTTTGGGAAATAAATTTTTTCTCATGCAGTTAGCTTTTTAAAAAGCAAGAAACTAGTCCAGATTTTGACCAAAAAGCAAAGTTGAAAGCATGGGAACATATTTGTACCTGAAACCCTAGGTTCTCTTGAAAGGAAAACCCTAGGTAATTGAATAGAATAATTAACTAAGAGTCGTTGGGCTTCCAAAAAAGATTTGGTGGGATTTATTTTCATGGAAAAACATTGTGGGGGCAAAAAAACAATTATTGCTTAGCTTGGGCCCAATCCTAGGGTCATGTTGAATAAGGAGAGGTAGTGAGATAGTCAGGTCAAGGTTCAAATGGCATTTATTACACTCTAATACTATTGTTGGAGTTGGGTTGTAGGTTTTCTCCTCTTTCCATGCATTATATGATATGATTTAAGTGCACACTAAGTCACTGGAGGGAAAATATTGAAGAGGAATAACTTAGCCCAAAGATCAATAAAATTCACCTAACACTCACTCACTTGGTTAAATCTGAAGCAAATAAGTTATTTCATGCAAATAAAATTATTGCGGGGTAAACAAGGGTGTTAAAATTAACCATAAAAGACAAAAACAAGTTGAATAAGCATACAAATTCACTTACTTGGAATGAGATGGCTAAACCTAGTGTTGATTAAGAAAGTTGAGGTGAAATGCCTTGTCAATAAAATGATTTGGCCTCCAACACATGAGAGTTAATTGTGTGAGGGATGGAGAGCACTATGAGTCGCTTTTAAAGAGTTTTCATGAGCTTTTGCATTAATTACTCAAATAATATATATTTTTAAATTGAATTTTACCTTTTGTTAACCCAATGTTACTTAAGAAAAATCAAGAAAAAGCCTTATGAGTGAGAGAAAATCTTGACAGTGTCTTCATATTGCTTCCTTGAAGCTCAAGAGAGCATTGTAGAGTTGGGTTAGGTCATAGAGTGATGTGTTATAACACTCCACTAAGGCTCATTGGAGCAACACAAAGAGGTAGGGAGACCAAAAAATGAGCTCTAGGGGAGAAATTTTGAGCCCATAACAATAGACTAAGGCTTAGTGGGGTGTTATAGTGCTATATAGAGGCTTAGTGGAGTACTAGAGAGGCTTAGAAAGGAAGAAAAAAAGGCTAGAAGACAAAGTTTGAGGGTTGTAGTGTTTCCTTTAGGCCCAAAGGGTGGTTATGAAACTGGCTTGATGGTTAATAGGTAATTATGATAGCTTGACAAGTCAACATTTTGAAAGAAATACTCAAGAGAGGGATTTTCTTGGGTTGTAGCATCACCTTGGGGCTTGAGTGGTGTTACAACACTGCCTTACGGTCCAAAAGCGTGCTATATGTTGTATCTTTGTAGACATTTTTAGGTTGGGGAACTATGCCAAAGCATCTAAGTAAGGCTTTGATTCAGATGGATGACCAGTGCATTAAACCTTTAAATTGATGTAATTTCTAAGCATTTAAGAGAAAAATAAAGGGATGCTTTTCATTCCTAACAGAATTAATTTTTGAATTGATATGAAAGACAAATTAAGAAGGTATATAATTTTTAAACATTCATATTGAACATCTAATTTATCATATACAATATATGTGTGTAGAAGTTTTCTACATCCAAACAATATACATTCAAGAGATGACAGAAGGCAACAATTAAAAGATTTAGTGGAATTAACTAATCCAAAATATTCAGTTAATTAATCTCTTTTAATAATTATAACTTTGCAAGGGATTTTAGGGAGATTGATATTCAATCTAACCTTGCCCAAACTTCTACATTACCTTGAACATGTGCATAAATAAATATCAAAAACATAATTGATAACAAGGCAAACTCACATAGATACACGAGCTGTTCAGAATGAATCCAGAATCCTTCAATTATCTTCAGAATTAGCTTTGAGCATTACAATCATGTTAGTGATTGGTTGCAAGGGTTCAACCCTGACTTCTTCAAATTACCAAATACTTATAGAATCTAATTCTAAAATATCTTAGTTTTAAACTAAATTTATTACAAAATGAGATAATATCTGAAACTGTTTTGGTTTTACAAAAACAAAACTAGAAAGTAGCTATTCTAAACTGATTCGAATAATGAACACACAATTTAAGGGTGTTGTTTGATGATTGTTGCCTTTAACTGAATTTTTTGCTTTTTGCTCCTCCCTTTCAACTTATTGCTCCTTTTCTTGTGACCGGTCACTGAATTCCTTGCATTCTGTTTCACTCGATGATTTCAAGTAACTTATCCCATATTTTATCATTTGGGATAGAAATTTTTGTTACTTTCCTATATGTCTCATCAACTTCTGTGTATATTTCAAAAGTTGGCCTAGTAATGAACCCATGGTTAACTTCATGCTGAATGAAAAGATCATGCTCTAGGCCTTCTAGGAATGCTTTCCCATTGATTATCCCTTTGAATTTGGAAAATTTGGTTATGTCTGTTACTATCTGGTGCAATTTGTACTCACATATTCTAGCGGAATAAATTGGCCACTAGAATGTCGTAGAGCTGGAAGTCCCTTTTGATGCATAATATTGAATTTTTTGTGAAACTTTTTAATTTGTTCTTCCAAGTATTGACTCTTGTTCTCTAATTGTAACATCAAATTTATTTTTCTCAAAACTCTTCTTACCTCTAGGACAATATTAGTTCTGTCCTCAATTCCAAATTCTTCCAGTTCTTCTTTTGTTTTAGAATTGAGTACTTTAATTATTTTATTAGCTTCTCCATGCATGTGCTCCAAATCTTCTTTGATTCTTGTGATGACTACTTTTGATCTTTGTGCTAACTCCTCCTGTTCAAAAACAATTTGAATGGATGTCCAGATTTCAATCATTGTAGAATTTATATCAATCCATATCTTATCCTTTGCCTCAGCTAATGTTTGTGCAATGAATGACTCATTTTCATATTTCTCTATTTGTCTGGTTAATTTGAATTTTTTTTGAACTTCGGCCAGTTATGTATTATCATTCCTTATCTTGTCATTTTGAATTTTCTCCAGTTGAGTTCCAAGTTTTTCAATTTCAATATCTTTTAATGACAAGTCTCCCATAACTTTTGACAATTGTTCTGTTGAATTTTGTCTAGTGGGCTCTGTCTTTGCTGTGGACATTGCTGCTGTAGAAATTCCTGATGTTGAAGCCACTATTATAGAATTTGATACTCCAACACTGAGTTGTAGCTCTCTTTCCTTGATTAACTTTTCCATTTTTGCTTCCATCTTCTGTATTTGTATGTTCCGCTCGAAAATCATTCAAAGCATGTTCTCCTTCTCCTTCTCTAACTAATTGACTTCTTGAGCCTATGGATGTTCAGTTGTTGGCAGCCTCATTTGTTTCCTCAATGCTTGAATATCAACATTTATGCTTTTGATTATTTCCTCAGTTGCCTTTATATATTTAGGATCTAATCCTAATTTTATAACTAAATCTTCAAGCCCTTTGATTTTAGTGCCTTTTGCTAGGGATGACATCTTTTCCAATTTTAATTGGGAATGAATATTATTCAAAGAAGCCTATAACTTAGAAGTTGCCATGGCAGAACTTGTCAAAGATTAATATATCATTTTTCTTGCTTGCTTATGAAGGTCAATCTAATCAATAGGATGTATTTGCTTGGTGTCAAATGTAAAAACATAAGTTTTATAATCTTCAACACTTTTAGGTACACAAACATTTGGTTCCAAAAATGCTAATTGGAACTGAAGTTTTTCACTGTCAAGGGAAGAAAGTAATCTAGTCTGAGTTGTGGAAGACTGCATATGCTGTAATGAAAAAGGAGATTGTGCAAATAGTACAATTATAGTAACCTCTTTGAAAGTTTGAGCTTTTGAATATTCTTCATCAAGATTTATAGTTTTCCTCCTTTTGAATACTTTAAATGTTGATTTATGTACCTCTGACATTGTTGGAGATATATTTTCTCTTGGACTCTTTAGCTCTTTTTCTGTCATCCTTAGAGTTTCCAATGTTGTTTGATTAGACATTGGCTCCTCAATCTCCTGCAATGTATTCTCTACCCATTCTTCCTTGTTGGCATATTGCTCAATTTCAGGTTTTGCCACATGCATATATGGTGTAGATTTCTGAGCAATCTCATTGATGAGATTACTCCTAATGGATCATATGACCAACTAATGATGATGATTGGAGGTTGCTGTCTGCTGGGATTCTTCTTGCAATGTCGTTCTTAGAATTGCAGTGACAAACAGAATTGGCAAATGGCCGATTTAAAAAGGATAATAGTGTTTATTAGGAAATAGTAATGGTTTTTTGTTAACTTGACCATTATTGGTGCGGGGGATTAAATGCGGATGAACTTTGGCAGGAGATAAAATTGAGCAACAGTCATTTGCTATTTTCAGCAGGAGGGATATCAATGGTTATATGTAGTGGAATGTCTTCGGGTGGTGAAAATAGTGGGAAATATTAATGGCGGGAGATACGAATGGTGAGAGAGTGGTTTGTGAGGGGGTGGCATGGTAAGTGGTATTGAGCGGAGGGGGGCCGTAATTGTTGCGGGATTTCCATGTAGGGAAAGTGGATTATATAGAATCCTCTTTGCGGACCCCACTCCACCCCACACCCACCCCCCAACTTCATTATCGTTTAGGAATTTAGGGGGTCCTACTATTGATTGGGGGTCATTGATTTGGGTAGGCCTAATCTTAATCGCTGAACATTGCACCTTCTTTAACTATTGACAGGCGACGATCACATCAATTTATGCAATTTGATAATTTATTTAAAACATGAAATATAATAAACAATGGAAAGCGACATTTATATGTGCAAGCTATTACTGTGATATTTTTATTCTTTTATTTATTTTTATATCCCTTTTATTCCTTTTTCTTTCTTTTGACTTTTTTTTTTATTCTCTTTTCTTTTCATTCTTTTATTTCTTTTTTCTATTTTTTTCTCTATATAATTTTTGTTTATTTAGAACATAAAGGAAAAACTACAAAATATTGATAGCATAAAAATACGTTATAACATCGCTTCATCTGGGGACTGCTTCCCCCTGTGCGATGTAAAGAACTTGCAGATCCATGTGCCTTCTCATCGGGCTATGGAGTTTTTGTTATGAAAATCACACTTGTTACTGAAATTTAAAGAAAATCAGAAATGTACAATGATGATGATTGCAAACATTTAATATTGAATATAATGCTTGAGGTCTTACCAATTGACTGGCAATGAGAAATACTGTCCTTACGGGTTCTGTAAAATGAATGTATTGTTGCCCTTCACTTCTGCGATGCTGAAAGGTCCCAACGATAGATTATCAAACTTTCCATGCTTACCTCTTTCCTCTCTTCTGGCATCCCATCTCGGCACTAGATCTCCTTGTCTGAAATCTCTTTCTCTAGCCTTCTTATCAAGAAAACTCTTCATTTTATCTTGATACTGTCGAAGTTTATGTTGAACTTCATCTTTATCCTAATTCAGCTCAATGATCTAATTGATCCTTCTTACAAAATCACTTGGTTCTTCATATGGGTCCTGCGAAAACTTCATAACTGGAAATGCTAACTGTGCAGGATAAATTGATTCGATTCCATATACAATTTGAAAAGGAGATTTACCAGTAGATCTTTTAGGTGAAAATCTGTTTGCCCATTCTACATATTTGAGATGACTATCCCAACTCCTTTTGTGACTTGCTAATACTTTCTTGATGACTTTGATTAGAGTTTTATTTGATGATTTTGCAAACCCATTACCCTGTGGATAATAAGGTGTAGAATGATGTAATGTAATATGATATTTTTGACAAAGTTCTATCATTTTGATACTACTGAAAGCTTGAGCATTATCTGTAACAATTTGTCTTGGGCAACCAAATTTGGACAAAACATTTTCTTCAATAAATTTTATCACCACCATATCAATTGCATTCTTAACAGGAACTGCTTCTACCCACTTTGTGAAATAATTAGTGGTTGTTAATATCCATCTATGTTGACTGTTGGAAGATGGAACCATTTAAACTATGAAAGTTAATCCCCGTTGTAAGAAAGGAGTTTCAAATGAAACTGGATTAAGGGAAAGTGTTGTTAGCCTTTGTTTTCCAACAAATATTTGACATGGGATACAACTCCTCACCTTTTCTCCAACATGTGCAAACAATTTGGGCCAATAGAAACCTTATCTCAAAATTTTATATGCAATTGCCTTCCAAGAATAATGTCCTCCACAAATTCCTTCATGAAACTGCTCAATTACTCCTTCAGTTTCACTCTCAATCAAACATAATAAGAGGATATTCAAAGGGTCCTTCCAATACAAATTTGCATTTATTATAAAATAATTCATGGCCTTGAGTCTAAGAGATCTGCATCGATTCTTTGTGAATTCAAGACGATACTCAAAATCACAAAGAAAATGCACTATGTCTTTGTACCAATCTGAAAGTAAAAAAAATTATCATCAATATGTAAAGGAAGAGGAACATGAACTGCACTGGAAGAAGGTTCTTGTGGATTCTTCTCACCTGAAATTTGAGAAGGTTCTTGTGGATTCTTCTCACCTGAGATCTGAGAAGGTTCTTGTGGATTCTTCTCACCTGAGATCTGAGAAGGTTCTTGAGGATTCTTCTCACATGAGATCTAAGAATTATTATATAATAATTCATGGACTTGAGTCTAAGAGATCTACATAGGTTCTTTGTGAATTCAAAACGATACTCAAAATCATGAAGGAAATGCACTATGTCTTTGTACCAATCTGAAAGTAAAAATTTATCATCAATATGTAAAGGAAGAGGAACATGAACTGCACTGGAAGAAGGTTCTTGTGGATTCTTCTCACCTAAAATTTGAGAAGGTTATTGTGGATTCTTCTCACTTGAGATATGAGAAGGTTCTTGTGGATTCTTCTCACCAGAGATCTGAGAAGGTTCTTGAGGATTCTTCTCACCCAAGATCTAAGAAGGTTCTTGTGGATTCTTCTCACCTGAGATCTGCATGATAGTGTTAATACAAAGTATTTTATAGCTTGACTCAGATAGAAGTTTATCTAAACCATGTCCTTTCACCAACTTGGTAGGTCTGATGTCTATATCAAACTCAAGTATCTTAGCAATCCATCTTCCCCTCTTTCCATTTGTATCATGTTGAGTTAGAATTGTTTTTACTACATTGTTGGGAACATAAGCAATTATAGGAGAATGTAAGACATAAATCCTAAATGCTTTCAAAGCTTATACCGAGGCATAATCTTGTTTCTCTATGATATCATATCTTAGTTCAACATCTCTCATAACTTTACTGAAAAGGAAATTGGATGCTCATATTGATCATCATTTCTTTGTAGTAAAAAAATTGTTACAACAGTATCTGAGGCAAAGGAGAAGATACAAATTTTTTTTGTGTAATCTGGACTAGATAGTACGGGGGCTTCTGAAATTTCCTTTTTGATATGTGAAAAATAATATCTAGCCTGTACTATCCATTTAACTTCATGCTCCTTTTAAGCATATCAGTAATATCTTTCACAATTCAACATAATTAGGTATAAATCTTCTTAAGAAGTTTATTTTCCTAGAATGACTGAATTTCCTTTTTGTTTCTAAGTAAACTGCTTACCTGAATGGATAAAACTCTTTTCGGATCGATAATAACTCCTTCCTTTGAAATTATATGTCCCAATAGCTTTCCTTATTTCATTGCAAAAAGTGACTTTTTAGGATTAAGAGAAATCCCACATTTTTTGCATCTTTAAAAAACCTTCCTCAAGTGTTTCATGTGTTTATCATCAGAATCAGAAACATAGTTAAATCATGAAGATAAATGACAATGAATTTATTTATCTTACCAACAAATGCTAAATCATTTTCTCTTTGAAATGTTGCTCCAACATTGATTAAACCAAATGACATCTTGGCATACATAAATGTACCCCATGGAGTTGTAAATGTTGTCTATTCTCTGTCTTCTTGACTAACTAGAATCTGGTTATATCCAAAAAAACCACCTAGCATTGAAATCTTGTTAGAACCTGATACTCTCTGAAGTAATTGGTCCATCTTTGGTAATGGATAATTGTCTTTTAAAGACAACTTGCAGTTATAAAATCAACACACAATCTTACTTCTCCATTTTTCTTCCTAACAGACACCAGGTTAACTATCCATCCATAATATCTTAGGGGAACAATTATTTTTTCATCCTAGCTTCTTTACTTCTTTCTCAATGATTGGAAGCAAGACTGGATTTATTCTTCATAATTTCCGTTGCAATGGTTTAACTCCTGGTTTGAGAGGAATATTATGCTAATAATGGTTGTTTAATGGTTTTCAATTCTTCATATGACCATGCAAATAAATCTCCGTAATGTTTAAAAATATTGATATATTTGTCTTTCTTTTTTTGAGGTAATGATGCTAAAATTTTAACTTTTGTTACGCAACCAACTCACAAAATAGAAGAAAAGATAGATCAACGACTTCAAAATAAACCTCTTCGAGGGTGCAACCTCCTTTACATTACACAAATGAACATTTCTTGGATGATTCAAATGAAAAGACCTCCTTCCTATATATAGGAGTCTAAGGGGTCACAATATAATCAGAGCTGACATAACAAAAATAATATAAGGGCACAAGAATAACAATAGTGGGCTTCTATGGGGCATAATAATAACAATATGGGGACAACAGAGGCACAAAAATAACAGTAAGGGGCTACAATGACAATAGTAATGGTGGAATCACTAGTATTATAGGGACCTAACAACATTTCTGATTTCTTCAGAAGTACTAATATTACAGTCCTGAGAATCTTCTTGCAGTGAATTTAGCAATGAAGTTTTTGAAACATCATTATGGTCAAAAAGTGTATCAAGGGGAACCAACCCCTTTGGGATGTAATTGTTTGATAATTGAATGATATCATGATCAACAATTTTTTGTTTTAAATGTGAATGTGAATCATCCTCATTTGATTTGATTTCATCAATATTTTCTTCTTCAACATGTAAAGCAGAAAATTCATCTATTGCTTGTAAAAAAAATTTAACTGCTCATCATCTTCAAAAACTTGTCAGTGTTTTAGATTGTCACGAATGGAAGGTCTGTATTTTACTTCAATTTGATAATGTAATTGCAGAAGATCAAGAATTTTTAAAGAACTAGCAGAAATTGCCGAAACATCAACATGGATATTTTCTTCTCTTGGGATTGATGTGATATTGAAGGCTTGAAAATAATTTTCTGCACAATCCCAAACTTCATTTCTATAAGATATGAACCTAGGATGCTTAGTTTGACAAATATTTCTAATATGTTTTACAATCAACTCTAAATCACCATATACTGCCAAGTTTTGAACTTTCAAACTCTTAGTTAACTCCAATCCTAGAATTAGGGCTTCATATTCTGCCACATTATTTGTGACTTCAAAATCTAATTTTAAAGGATTGGGTT
The DNA here is from genome assembly GCA_000404065.3 of Pinus taeda. Taxonomy (NCBI): domain Eukaryota; kingdom Viridiplantae; phylum Streptophyta; class Pinopsida; order Pinales; family Pinaceae; genus Pinus; species Pinus taeda. The sequence continues at coordinate 107,754 of APFE030118281.1, forward strand.
ATATTTTTCTTATAAGGAGAAATAAGTACAATTCATCTTTAGAAAATGCCCCATCAAAATACATTTTCCAAATGTCAATGTTTGAAAAGTGAGGCGTATTGATAGTTTCTTCAATGCTGATTTGAGGATTTGGAAGATCATTTGCAGCCAAAGTAAAGCATCCAAAGTCTTGATCAATTTCATAAATGGGATGATTAATTGCTTGATTTTCTTTACAAATTGTATTGATGAATCTTAATTCTCTATATAATCTTAACTGTTCAACACCATAGACTGGGATTGTAGCATAGGACATGTCCATTTGTAGACTTCCTCCCAACTTAGCACAACAAGATCTTGAAAATAACATTCCAAATTTTGGGGGAATGTCTATAACAACCATGTCTGAGACTATACTTTTCATAAGGATCCGAGCAAGTGTTACAACTAAATCCTTAATTAATCCCAAGCAAGGTACTTTCTTGGAATCAAAAGTATACAGATCATGATATGGTCTAGTGATTTGAAATTGAAGTTGATCCATGATTACTTTAGGCACTATATTACAGGAAGCCCAATAATCTAACATACAATTGTATAAAAGGTAATCATGAACTTTCAAAGTGACATAAAAAAGAGGTACACTTTCATTAATCATATCTAAACTAGGACAAAAAACAACTAAAGGTTTTTCATCCTGTAAACTAATGACACCCCCCTCTGCATCAACTCTTGAAGATTTAATCCATTTAGAGACTTGATGTTTATAACCTGGAATTTTGGAGAGTTCAAATAATGGAATTGGAATTTAACTCTTTCTAACTCTTTTTCAACATTAAAAACAGTTGGAACAATTTTTCAAGAAGTATTATGTTCTTGTAATTGATTTTGTGGTTGAACTGATGATGTTTGTGTTTCAGTTTATTTTACTTGAGGTTCATCAAAGGTAACTTTTTTAACCAGTCTACCAAGTCCTAGTCTCAGTGTTAAGTCATAACTTCTATTTAGTTCAACAATGAGGAATTCATAAAAGCTTGATACTTGGAAATTTGGGAGTTCCTTTTTTTTGAATTAGAGTCTGATCTTGACTGATTGGAACAATAACATTATGAGATGATAGATCTTCAAAATAATTGATATCATTTGTATTAATAGGAATACTTTCTTCAAGGTCTTGATCATCAATCATTAAAGGAGGTTGAATTTGCTTATTCGTATTTGGTCTTTGCAAAATTTGAGGTTGAAAAGGTCTTCTATATTGAACTTATGGTCTATTTGCAACTTGTTGGGTTACTATAGGTTGAGCTTCCATTCTTGAGATTCTTTTACATAGATTTATAAGTAGAGAGGTTATTTAATCAATTTTATGTTCATCTTTAGTTTTTTATGATGAAGCGCCTTCCTCTCTAGCTTTCATTTTCTTTTCAGCCTTTGCTTTCAATTTACTAGATGTTGACCTATTAGCTTTGACTTCAATTGCATTAGTTTGCATGTTTGATAAAGTTTCAAATTTTCTCTCTCTAAGCATTACAGCAAAATCATCTTCAAATGCTTTGGAAAACCTAACTTTAGCAACAGTAACTAGAGGTTTACAATATGGGGGAATCTTGTTATAAATTTTATTGATTCTCTTAATGAAATCAACAACAGGTTCCCCAAGATTCCTTCTCAAATCTTCAAATTCCATTAAATAGTAAACAAGATCTTTTTTGATTCCCCACTAATTCTTGAAAATGTTGATTAGTTCAACCCATGAATTAATAGAATTAACTTGTAGTTGTGTGAACCATATTCTAACATTTCCATCTAATGATTGAACAAAAAGTATAGTGTAAACATATTCATGCTCAATATTCATGTTGTCAGCAAAATTTAGAAATGCAACCAAGTCGTATTCAATAGATGGCCATGTTTCTCCATTAAATCTAGGCAAATGTTTCAAATACCCATCAAGAAAAGCATGAAGTTGGGCTGCTAGTGGAAGAACTAATGCTACATATTGTGCTACCACAATTAGTTGAAAACCAACCATTTGATGCTTTAATGGAGTTGTCTTTTTTGGATAAACAACTTTAATGGAAGATGATTGTGATGAAGGTTTGGGTTTCTGGAAAAATTGAGGATTAATAACCAATTTCTGAACTTCAGGTAAGACATTTTCAGGATCTTCAAAAGTTAGAGGATTAGTATAGATATTAAGCGCCTCTTCAGGTTTATCAGAAGTAGAGGGATAAGTATGTACAATTGAAGATTTAAAATCAACTGGTTTAAATTCAGAAAGAGAAAGTTTAGGATCTTCTTCACTTTCAGAAAGTTCCAAATGGGAATAAGGAAGTTCAAAGGCCTCAAGTTGATGAACTAATAGTGCAGATTGAAGATCTACTCCTCTAGAAAGTAGTTCTAAAATTTTTGGAGGAAGATATGATAATTCAATAGGTATTGAAGTTGATTGAGAAGGGTCATATTATGAGGGTACTTCAGATAAAATAGAGGAAAAATCAACAAGAGAGGCAAGAGAGGCTTTTAACCTACGTCTAATAGATTCAATTCTCACTAATCTCTCTGGATCTAATAAAGGAGAGAAAAGCTCTGGATTTGACTGAGATCTAATATGCCTGCATGAAGCTAGATTTAATAAGTAGAGTCACTAGGTGAAGGATTTTAGCCCACTGACCTCTTATTCACCATTAACAGGCAAGTATGATCATCATCCCAGGGAAACAGACTTCAATCTCCCTTCGCCGGTAACGACGCCAATTTGATGTTTTATCTTTGTAAACAGTTCTAGGCTCGGGAACTGTTCCAAATCATCTAAGTAAAGTTTTGATTTAAATGGATGACCAGTGCATGAAACCTTTAAACATATGTAATTTCTAAGTATTTCTAAGAAAACTAAAGGGTTGATTTTCATTCCTAATAGAATTAATCTTTGAATTGATTTGAAAGGTGGAAATTAAGAAGGTATATATTTGTTAAACATTCATATTGAACATCTAATTTATGAGATACATTAGATGCACGTAGAAGTTTTCTATAGCCAAACAATACACATTCAAGAGATGATAGAAGGCAACAATTAATGGATTTAGAGGAATTAAAACTGTTCACTTAATTAATCTCTTTTAATAATTATAACTTTGCAGGGGCTTTCCTGGAGATTGATATTTAATCCAACCTTGCCCAAACTTTTATGTTACCTTGAACATGTGCAAAAATAAATATGAAAAATATAATTGATAACAAGGAAAACTCACATAGATACATAAGTTGTTCAAAATGAATCCAAAATCTTTCAATTATCTTCATAAATAACTTTGAGCATTACAATCATGTCACTGGTTCATTACAAGGGTTCAACCCTGAATTCTTTGAATTACCAAATACTTATAGAATCTAACTCTAAAATATCTTAGATTTAAACTAAAATTTATTACAAAATGAGATAATATCTCACACTGTTTTGGACTTACAAAAATAGAACTAGAAAGTAGCTATTCTAAATTGATTCAAATAATCAACACAAAATTTAAGGGCGTTGTTTGATGATTGCTGCCTTTAACTAAATTTTCTACTTTCTTCTCCTCCTTTTCAGCTACTGCTCCTTCTTTTCCTGTGACTGGTCACTGAATTCCTTGCATTTTGTTTTACTCGATGAGTTCAAGTAGCTTATCCCGTCTTTTATCATCTGGGATACAAAACTTTGTTACTTTCCTATATGTCTCATCAACTTCTGTGTATTTTTCAAAAGTTGGCCTAGTGATGAACAAATGGATAACTTCATGCTAAACGAAAAGATCATACTGTATGCCTTCTAGGAATGCTTTCCCACTGGTTATCCATGTAACTTTAGAAAATTTGGTTCTGCCTGTTGGTATCTGGTGCAATTTGTACTCATATTATTCTAGTGGAATCAATTTTCCACTATAATGTTGTAGAGATGGAAGTCCCTTTTGATGAAGAATATTGAATTTTCTGTGAAACTTTTTAATCTGTGCTTCCAAGTTTTGACACTTTTTCTCTAACTGTAACATCAAATTTCTTTTCGTCAAAACTCTTCTTACACATTATTAGTCCTATCCCCAATTCAAAATTCCTCTAATTCTTCTTTTGTTTTAGAATTGAGTACTTTAATTATTTTATTAGCTTCTACACGCATGTCCTCCAAATTTTCTTTGATTCTTGAGATGACTGCTTTTGATCTTTGTACTAACTCCTCCCATTCAAAAATAATTTGAATATATGTCCAAAGTTCAGTCATGGTAGAATTTATATCAATCCATATCTTCTCCTTTGCCTTGCCTAATGTTTGTGCAATCAATGACTCATTCTCATATTTCTCTATTTGTCTGGTTAATTTGATTTTTTTATTTGAACTTCGGCCAGATATGTATTATTAGCCCTTATCTTGTCATTTGAATTTTTTCCAGTTGAGTTTTGAGTTTTTCAATTTTAATATCTTTTAAATGACAAGTCTCCCATAACTTTTGACAACTGTTTTGCTGAATTTTAGCTAGTGGGCTCTGTCTCTGTTGTGGACAGTGATGCTATAGAAATTCCTACTATTGAAGTCACTACTATAGAAGTTTCTACTCCAACACTGATTTGTAGCTCTCTTTCCTTGATTAAATTTTCCATTTCTACTTCCATATTCTGTATTTGTATGTTCTGCTTGACAATCATTCGAAGCATGTTCTCCTCCTTCTCTAACTGACTAACTTCTTGAGCCTATGGATGTTCAGTTATTGGCAGCCTCAACTGTTTCCTCAATGCTTGAATATCAACATTTATGCTTTTGATTCTTTCCTCATCTGCCTTTATATCTTTAGGATCCAATCTTAATTTTATAACTAAATCTTCAAGCCCTTTGGTTTTAGTGTCTTTTGCTAGGGATGACATCTTTTCCAATTTTAATTGGGAATGTATGTTATTCAAAGAAGCCTGTAGCTTAGAAGCTGCCATGGTAGAACTTATCAAAGATGAATATATCATTTCTCCTGCTTATTTATGAATCTCAATCTGATCAATAAGATGTATTTTCTTGGTGTCAAATGAAAACACATAAGTTTTATAATCTTCAACACTTTTAGATAGAGGGATATTTGGTTCCAAACATTCTAATTGGAACTGACCTTTTTCAATGTTAGGAGAAAAAATTAATATAATTTGAGTTGTGGGAGACTGCTTCCAGAACTATGCATATGTGGAAGTCTTTAGGGCCTCATTTTTCTTCTTCATTTCTAAGAATTTTGCAAAAATACTTTGTTGTTTTAGAGAAGAAGGAGAATCCAATGTGGTTTCAATAATATGTTGTAATGAAAAAGGAGATTGTGCTGATAGTACAATTGTAGTAAGCTCTTCGGAAGTTTGAGCTTCTGAATATTGCTCATCAAGATTTATAGTTTTCCTCCTTTTGAATACTTTAAATGCCAATTTCTGTAACTCTAGCACTGCTGGAGATATGCTTTCTCTTGGTTTCTTTAGCTCTTTTTTTTGTCATCCTTAGAGTTTCCAATGTTGTTTGACTGGACATTGGCTCCTCAATCTCCTGCAATATATTCTTTGACCATTCTTCCTTGTTGGAATATTTCTCAATTTCAGGTTTTTCCACATGCATATATGGTACATATTTCTGAGCAATTCTCATTGACGAGATTACTCCTAATGGATCTGCTGACGGAGCTAGACCCGCCAACATGTCAAGGGATCTCCCTGGTAAGAAGTCCCAACTAGACCTCAGACCGTTTGGAGTAGGAGTCCCAACAGTGGGTAGTAAAGTAATGCCTTGACCACGGTCGCACACAAAGGTAAGTATGATAACTTTGTCAGAAGCAAGTGTGTGAGCTTATAGCTATTCAAGTGAGATGCATGGGGGTTCGAACACATAGAGTGGAAAAGTAAGTATGTCCGTTAGAAGCTTGTAATAATACGCAACTTGAAAGGAACACATGAGCGGAACGACTTCACAGGATGGAAGCAAAATAGTCCACAAACCAAAGTCACGGGTTAATACAACAACACGTCTTCAACAAGATTCATACAATTGCATACAAAATAGTTCCTACACAAATGCGTAAGTTAAATAACTTACATTTCTAAATAAAAAAAAATAGTCTAAATACAATAACAACATATGCATGAAAACATGTTGGCTCAGTTATATTGTTAAGTGAAAGTACCATCCATACATACACCATTGACAACCACTAGCCCTAATAGTGGAACATTATCGTCAACACCGCCCGCTCCTCCAAAGAGATGTACTTGCTCTACCCTGTGGAGAAGCCAAGGCTTGTCACAATACTCTCCAAGCCTTCTCTAAGAAATTCCTAGCCAAAATCCCGGTTCTATGAGTTACGAGTTCCTATTTATAACAAAGGGTGGGGTGACCGTTGACAATCCCCTTTGTGACTCTTCAAATACCCTCATGAATCTTCAACTCCTTTACAAATAACTCTTTACACTACATAGTGTCTGTTCAGATTCCATTAATGACACTTGGAATTTCACTTACAACATATTTACAAATAATATACATTTTCCACATGTACCCATGTGAGACAAAATAGGCTAAAGATAGCCTAACAAGACACAACACTATGATTCCGAAGTTTGGTGCAAGACCAACTCAGCAACCTCCACATGATGATTCTTGGTCACGTACTGATGCCAATATTGGAACTATGTTATGATGGCTCCAAACTACTTGATGGTGTCTCCCTGATAGGATACTCTTGCCTTCATAACTTCTAGGTATATGGTCTTGGAACCTGTGTCCATCTCATCCTAAAGCATGTGCATCATGGTGTAGACCATGACATGACCACCAATGTGCTTCTCCATGTCATCCCTGGTGGCCTCTTCCCTTAGTTTCTCCATGTACTGTCAACCTCTAATCGAACTTATTTCTTGTGCTTAGCTTTGGTGAGGGAACCTGCATCTGTTCACTCCCTTCCTCAGTTTCTGGATTTTCCAGCTCATCAACCTATATTGGCGTTGTTTTCTATATCATTGCGCCTTACCTTTGTTCTTCTTCATGTTTCTGCTTCTTTTCCTATTCTTTCCTTCTTGCCTCCCGTCCTTCCTTCGGTTCTTGTTCCTCTTTCTGTGAGCTCAGTTCTGCTACCCGCAAGCTTCACTTTTCTCTCTTCCTCTACTCTACTGTCCGTGTCTCCTGCTTCATTTTTCTTCTACTACCAAAGATGCCTGCATGAAGATTGAATTCGCTTTTGTTCTGTAGATTTGTTCTCTCTTTGTTATGTCAGCAACTTTCTCTTTCCCCGATCTTGTCCTAGATTATTGCCTTTTTCTATTGCTTCTAGATTTTTTGCCATGTTAGTGTTGACTCCTTTTCTATGAACAATTGGGTGTCCGCATATATGGGCAAGTTCAATGGTGCTTGCTCAATTGCTTACCCATTACTGCTTTCAATGGTCTCCCTTGAAGCAACTCTCTTTGGTGCCATGGTACAATTACTACTAGAGATAAGTGCTTCACACGTGTGGTACCTGTGGTACAAAAAGGACACTCATGGCAAGAAAACATTATCTCTTACAAATCTGGCTTCATAACATGATTAAGTAGAAATCGGGGCATATGATGAGAGGAAATGCACAATTTTTACTGACAGGGGTGACTGATTGACTATGGGAACTATTCACTGCATAGTCTCAATAGTCAGTGAGGAAGCTTGATGACTGGAACTGTGTAATGTGTAGTTTAGTCTAGGCCAGGGCCTAGGAGAGATTGCGGATTGTGCAGTTGCAGTGACCAATTTGGGAGACTGGCTCCTGGAACTGCGCAGTGCACAGTTGGAGCCAGCCCATGACAGGCTCTGTACAACTCTAGAAGCCAAGGTAGAGGCCTTGAGCTCCCAGATTGTGCAGTGCATGCAGTTAAGTGTGAGATCCGAGCATGGGGAGCCAAATCTGTCCATGGGGAGTGTGCAAACAAGCGGATCTAAAGGATGATGTAAGGATGAGTGCATATCTGATTAAGTGTATATTTATGCATGTGAAACAAGTGTAGCAATTGATTAAACTGAGGGAACATGAGGCATGTGAAGGGAGTCATCGCACAACGACCATTTGTGCAAAAACAAGAAAACTCATGCGATGTTTGGGGAAGGCAATGTATAACTTGCAATAACACTTATATAAGCTAAAACAAGTTAAAACATCAATAGTCATTCAACAAAACGAGTGAAACAACACTCTTAGAAGCTAAACAAAAGAAAAACTCACCCCGAAAAGTGATTATTATGCTCTGAAGGCTCCTTAATCTCCTAGGGAAGTTAAATTTGGATGATTGAATGTATAAGTGATCTCTAGAGGCGTCCATTACATAGATTTGAGAAAAATGGAGTTCATGTCACGTATGCTTGAGATCAAGGACAACAACAACACTTGGCAGAAACTTCTAAAGATGGAAATGTGTCACCTTCAGGAAATTAATAATAGATCCATACTTCTTAGGGATGATTTTCCTCTTAGCTTCTTGATTTTTGAGAAAACTGCCATGCACTACTTGGAAAGATTGAGTAGTTCTGGGAAGGACCAGGCAACTCTCTGGCTCATGCACTGAGTAGTTTCTAAGCACAATAGGTTTTGTGCAATTTCTAGGCTGAGTGGCTATAGGCTCCCTCTCATGCTCTGTGCAATTTCCTAGCTGAAGTCAGGCTGTCAATTGGCTCTACACAATTCCAAAGTTGAAGGCCCACTTGCTAGCTTGGGTTGTGAAATTCCTGAGAGCAAGGTTGGTTGCCCTTAAGGATTGCGCAGTTCACTAAGGCAAGCTTGGAACTGGGTTGAAACCAATTCAAGAGATCATCTTGTGGGTTAGATAGTAAACCAAGTAAGAAAACACAAGCCATAAATCAAAAGGTAAAGCTCAATGAAAGCACGAGTACTTGGGATAGTGCAAGATAAGCTGCTGTGATTTAAGAGGGAGGCTACAAAACGAAGCAAAGGAAAAATTTTGGAGGGTGGTTGTAGCCGCTACAACATGATCACATGATCAAATAAAACTCAACTTAAACTTCATCTGGCTTAATAAGTCATTGACTTCTCTTTTTGCAGCTCTAGTGTTGACTATGAAGGGACCAACCTGTTCTTTCAATTTTTAAAATGAGCTTTTTGTTTTCTAGAAAAAAAATGAACCTCATTCATGTTCATCATCTATCTAATGTACCCAAGCGAAAAAATCCTCATGGGGAGGAACACTCACAATTTATATGGTTGAATCTCACAACCATAAATCCTAAGTTCAGTGAAATTCTGGTATAAATATCAGTCTCCAACCTTAGTCTGCTCACTTAGATGCAAAATTCTCTTAAACTCTGTTGAAACCTTGGGTATTGCATCATTGTTTAACAAACAAGTAGCAATATACAAGAATTCATTAACAAAATCATTGAAAGAAAACTCTTCACAATTTTTTATCACTAAAGATGTCCAATGGATCACTGACCGAGGTTTACCTTTAGCATCCAACTTTTGTAAAGGAAACTTGAATCTTTCTAACTGATGGTGTAAGAACAAGTAGAGTAAGACTGGTTGATTCTTAAATGATCCTTCAACACTAAACTTTAAAAATTGATCATGAATTACATCGAAAAGAAACTGACTATAGTTGAACATAATTGAAGGTTTTTTACTAGAAGAAATCACTAATAGAAAGCCCAAAATGACTTCATCAATCCACTCATCACTGGGATATCCTAACAGACAAGACACTAAGGAGATAACCTGCCTAAACATCTCAGGAAACATTGTAGAGGGATAAGGTGGGTTCATTCTGGGTAATTCTAAGTTTTCTGGTAAAAATGAATCAAATATGTGAGCTCTCTATGATAAAGAAAGTTTATGATAGATTTCCATTAGAGCATCAAAATAAAAAGGGTGTAAAGGGTCTTGAGAGTTTAGCTGGAGGGCTTGGAAAATTGACTCAGCTGTTATATGGAAAATAGTTTCATTATTCTGAGTGATTACAACTCTTTGGCTAGGAAGATATCGAGCTCCATACCAGGCGACGAATTCTAGAAAATGATGGGTTTGAGGGAAACAAAACTGGGGTAGTAGGGATTCCCAAAAACAAAATTCATCACTGGCGTCTTCGTATTTTTGAAATGCCCAATTGTGAAGTTTGTACATATCGAATTCACAATTGATCTCTATAATTTTAAACTGAGTGTCAACTAGTGGGAGTTCGTCCAAGTTAATGACAGAGGGCAACAAAACATTATTTACTGGCACTTACAATTTCCCTTTATGGGAAGCCATTAGGAAAAACAAAATTACTGAGAAAATTTAGAGAGAGTTACCCATAAATTATGACGATTGGAGGTTGTTGTCTGTTGGGATTATGCTTGCAGTGTCGTTCTTATATTTGTAGTGAAATGCATAATTAAAAAATGATCGATTTGAGAAGGATAACAATGTTTATCAGGAACTGATAATGGATTTTTTTTGTTAACTTGATTGTTATTGGCATAGGGGATTAAATGCTGAAGAACGTTGGCGGGAGATAAGACTGAGCAACAATTATTTACTAGTTTTAGCATGAGGGATAATAGTGGCTATATGTAGCAGGATGTTCACGGGTGGTGAAAATAGCAGGAAGTATGGATGGTGGGAGATATGAATGGTGAGAGAGGGGTTTGGGGGGGAGGGGTGGCATGGGAAGTGGTATTGAGTGGAGGGGGGGCCACAATTATTGTGGGATTTCCACATAGGGAAGCAGATTACTTGGAATCCGCTTTGCATACCCCCCTCCCCCCTTCATTATCATTCGGGAATGCAGGGGGTCCCGCTATTGATTGGGGGCCGTTGATTTGGGCGGGCTCGATCTTAACCATTGAAAATTGCGCCTTTGTTAGCTATTGAAAGGCAACGTTCACATCGATCTATGCAAATCAATAGTTTATTTAAACACATGAAATATAATAAACAATGGTGAGAAGAATTTAAACGTGCACACTATTACTGGGATATTTTTATTCTTTCCCTTTTAGTCTTTCTTTCTTTTGAATTTTTTTAATTCTCATTTCTTTTCATTCTTTTATTTCTTGTTCTATTTTTTTTCTTCTATTTTTTCCTTTTTTCTATATATATATATTTTTGAACATAAAGGGAAAACTACAAAATATTAATAGGGTAAAAATAAGTTACAACACTATACATAAGTTGGAGGGTTTTGAACCAATTTTCAAGGCCAAGTATGAGGCAAAAGTGCTAAGATGAGGCTCATTAGAGTGTTATAATGTTGGCTAGAGGCCTTGTAAAAAATCAAATTTTGCAAGGAGCTCAAGTTAAAACCTTCCACAAAAGTTGGCTCAGTAAGATAAAGAGTTCAGAGGTCCTTCTTTACTGTTGGAATAAGTCTTAGTCCTCCTCATTGCTGCTAGATTGGATATAAAGCCTTAATCATATTCACAAGCCTTCTTCTAATGCCTCAAGTCATCAAAGAGCTAACGATAACTTATAAGTTCTAGCCAAAGTTTGCAAGGTAACTTTTAAGTTGATTTTACTAGGTGGTCCCCTCAATTCTCCCAGGCTCAAGGCACTAGAAGAAATTAAGGAGGATGGTTGAAGCAACTACAACATGTTTATAAGTCCCTTTGAAGGTTGTCACTTGAACATGCTCTTAATGAGTTAAATATCGTTGATATATTGACTTAGGGTTTCAACTTGCATAGTGGAATAGGATTTTAGAAAGTGCATATGAGTTTTAATCAAGAACTTATGGTTCTAAATGGCCACAACTATTGTATGTGGGCACAAGAAGTGAAAACACCATCAAAGAGAAAATTGCTTTCTCACTTATAAAGACTACAAGTTTAGACCATAAGGAAGATCAATAGAAGTTCATCGTTAATAGGAAGAAGGATGAGATGAGTCATAATGACCTGCATCTCTAATGTAATTTTCCTTTATTTAAGTGGGATTGATTGTCCAAAACTCTAGAAGAAATTGTAGACTATATTTAACAATATTAATGAGAGATAGATAATGCAAATTGAGACAGAGTTGATCTCTCTTAATCCTTTCTCTTTTGAGAGGATTGAAGGTTACTAGACTCATGTGATAGAGCTATAATTGAAATTGGGTGAATGTTGAAATTATTTCCCTAAGAAACATGGTCAACTTATAGAATTGATATTGATGAATTGGAGTACACACTTTGATGTTTTTTGTTCAACACTTCATGCTAGTTGACCTTTCAAAAAAAATGGTAATAAGAGCTATAACTTTGATTCTTTATATGGATTTTTAAATAGAACATAGGAAAAGTTTCTTGATGAATTTAAACTTGAGATTATGAAACAAGACATCTATGACCACCTCCTCCCACACTTACCCAATTTCACCGATCCACCATGGTAAATATGTGATGAGGAGTTACTATGATATGACTCAACCTTCTAGGTATAATTGAGGAAGTGAAATCGACAAAAAGAAACTTGACTAACCTTCCTCAAGAGCTACAATACCCCTAAGAGTTAACCCACCACTGTAGGCACCCAAACCCTAAGCTAATTTTCTTTTTTAGTGATCTGGAATCCCAGTCATTCCCATGTCAAGGAAAGCCAATGAATTTAACCCTCTAGTTTCATGGATAACCCTACTTCCCAACTGCTACAATCTAGATTTCCCACTTCTGAGCTAGCAACCCCGAAATCTAAGCCACCTTTTGAGGGAAAGCATCTAAACCTCTGCCTAGAACTTGATAGAACTTTTCAGAATGATGAACGACACAAGAAAAAATATACTAACACAAAACTTGATCAAGGAATTGACCTAACCAAGCCTAACCATGACAAACATTTCATCAAACATATGGCAGAAAAGTGATCTATAAGTCATGAATGCATATTTAAACATAAGAGTTTGATACTTATCTCAGATTCACCAAGAAGGTCTAATACCCTCTCATAATAGTTGCAATAACATATATTAGTCCATGCATTCACCAACCATTCATACATTCATCAAAACATGTCAAGAGCCATAAGTAATATACATCACATAACCAACACATAACCGACAAATAACCATCATATAAACCAAGGCAAGGCAACCATAAGATAACCATCATAATCAACACATATGCTTATATACCTCAATAGAGGAATACCTCATATTAACATCTGAAAAGACCAACCAAGCCAAGGATTTCCACATACCACCCAACCATATATTAGGTTGAACCAAATATTTATTTCAGCCAATCACCCCAGTGCCATATTCTAAGCGTGAATGTGTGATCTCATGGAATAAACCAACCAAAACCAAACAGGGCTTCCAGAGGCCAAACCACCTCATCCCTCAACCAATGATTCCAAATCATGGTCGAACATCATTAACCATCGCTAGATCGATCTCTACCCAAGCTGTCTAGGGATCTAGAGAATTTGTTCCAACCCAACTCTAGGACTAGTAACTTAACCCACAATTGTCATAGGGCTCTAGAGAATTTGTCCAACCAGGGATCTAGGACTAGTAACTCAACCCACCAATGGCTTCAAAGTGTTTGTCCAATCAAGGCTTCTAGGACTAGTAACTCAACCCACTAATGGCTTCAAAGCATTTGTCTAACCAAGGCTTCCAGGACTAGTAACTCAACCCACCAATGGCTTCAAAGCTTTTGTCCAACCAAGGATTCCAGGACTACTAACTCAACCCACCAATGGCTTCAAAGCATTTGTCCAACCAACGCTTCCAGGACTAGTAACTCGACCCAAGTTGTTCCAGGGCTTCTAGATCATTTGTCCAACCAAGGCTCCAAGAACTAATAACTCAACCCACACCATAAGAAACATGAGCACCAATCTGAAAAACAAATGGTAAAAACCCACAAAACCATGATTATCCATGTAATGGCAAGGCTAGGAAAACCACTATCAATCTAGGCAATCCTCCATGCTAATGGCAACTCATAACCAAGAAACCACATGCATGTACCATGCATGCAAACACTAGCAAAGGAAACCATACATGCAACTTGATACTTGCAAAGTAATCCAGTTGTAGCCATCGATCCAACTATTCCCTTTTGCTTTCCCACTTCCTTTTGCCTTATTTTTCAATCCAAGTGAAGGCTAAAGTGCTCCAAGCATGCCCGAAGAATACTCTAAGTGTGCAAGAGTATGAGAGAGAGAGAATAGAATAAGAGTTCCAAATAATGAACTAACAAAAGCTAACACTGAAAAAAAGCCATGAACTGATCCTCATAAGCCTTTTTATCACTGAGTCCTCTATGACACCTATGACCAACAAACTATTGAAAGCAACACATACTGCCCATGGTCTATGACACCTATGACCAACAAACTATTGAAAGCAACACATACTGCCCATGGAGCTTTATAACTCATCTCATTGCAGTATTTACAATGACATTCTACTGAAAACATGACAATCATACTATTTACTGGAGCTTTATAACACAACTCATTACGATATTTACAATAACAACCACATATATACTCATCACGTTTGCTTCAACCAAAAAATAATCAATTTGTTCATGGAGCTTTATAAATCCATCTCGATACAATATTCACAATAAAATACACATATACATATGTACATTTTCTCAACCAACAAATAAAAGGATACAATGCCTGCATCAACAACAAGGTAATCCATAGGCTCACACCTCCACCCTCAAAAGTAGTACCATGATTCACCTCCTTCTCAGGAAGTCCATAATCCACTACCAAAATAAAAAATTCATCCAATACTAGTGCCACAATCCTAGGTCACTTGTCCTCTTAGTGAACAATTACCGACTCATTGTTCCACGACACACTCTCATTGTGCTTCTAATTCCATATGGAAATGCTAATGACCAAAATAATTGTATTCGCTGACCTTCCCTTCTCTACTACACAGTCCCTCGGGCAATCTGGTCACCCACTTCAACGGAGTCACACACCTTCCAAGTTTTGCGGGCATCCCCTTCTCTGCTACACAGTCCCTCGGTGAACCCTTCCTTGACACAGCTTCGTCACATCGAAAGGTCCAAAAACCAAGGCATATCCCTGCCTCAAAACCATCATACCGGTCATAACATGCTCATGGAAATCAATGGACACTTTTGGGTACCAACGTCCCACAATGGCCCTACTCCTGCATGTTCCAATTCCTTTTACTGCTGTTGCTAACATTCTTGTAGTCAGTTCCAACTAACCAACTGAGCATTTTCCATGCTTTCCTATACCAAGCACATAATTTTCACTTGATTTAAAATGAATTGAAATAAACTCAAATCATACCTCATTGGTAACTCGTCAATAAGGTACACCTTCAATTTTGTTTACTTCCAGTCACAAGAAATCAAACTAGTTGTTTGATAAAATCATTATCAATAAACATATCACATTCGGTTAGCTCAAAATGCAACTATCATAATCAAAATCATATATCACATGTAACCACATTGTTCACATGCATAATTAAAACTGAATTAAAATATCAATACTTATCTTTTAAATGGTTCTTTGCTTCTGTCTTTGTTCTTTATCCTTTTTGTACACACCGGATCGGTTTCCAAACCTAACAAGAACCCAATACCTTCTCTTCTCTTCAATCACATACATGAACATACAATGTACATCACACTCATACATCCACAAATAGTGTACCACACAACACATACACCTATACCTGGTGTAACCCACAACATAATACATACGCCTACACCCGGTGTACAACACAACACATACACCTACACCTGCTGTACAACACAACATATAGCCCTACACCCGATGTACAACACCACATAATACATATACGTACAAAAAGTACAATACAATGAATACACATGTCACGATACAATGAATACAAAATACACTTAACATAGTACCACATGTATACAACACAACATGTACACAATACCACTTGTACAAGAATACCACGTGCGCAACATGTACACAACACCACCTACACAACGTGTACACAACACCACATGTACACAACACCACCTGCACAACGTGTACACAACACCATCTGTACACAACACAACATAAAAAACATGTACATAACACCATCTGTACACAACACTACATCAACAACATGTACACAACACCATCTGTACACAACACTGCATAAGCAACATGTACTCAACACCATATATACACAACATCACACATACAACATGCACACAACATGATATGTACACAACACTGCATATCCAACATGCACACAACACTATATGTACACTATACTGCATATGCAACATGCACACAACACAATATGTACACAGAATCACATATGCAACATGCACACAACACTATATGTGCACTGTACCACACATACAACATGCACACAACAATAGTACTTCACATCTAGAGATCGCACTGACTCTACCAGGCAACCTTGCTTCTAGTGTCTTTAACTATCCATGCTTGTCCCAACATGCCACAGATTGCACTGCTTTCATTCCATTGATGTATCCCTCAACATTACCTGTCCATAACATGAACATAGACATAGTATAATCACATAATATCAATTCATATCCACATGATATTGACCTCATAGGGCTATCGAGGCTACTCTTCCCACATGATTCCTCATAGACCAGTAACCTCTCCATGCCATTCACCTACATCAACAATCATTCCTCCATAAGAATGATCCTTGATAACCCTGTCAGACAATGACATACATACATACATACATACATACATACATACATACATACATACATACATACATACATA
>APFE030118281.1:124816-208391 GCA_000404065.3 Pinus taeda
ATATCAGCATAAAACAATCATGATCCCTAACGACCCTATCAAGCAATGGCATACACACATATTTATATACATGTGAACACTAGCATAAAACAATCATGATCCTTGACGACCCTGTTAGACAATGGCATACATACATACATATAAACATATACAGACATCATCATAATCACAATCACCACATAGTTACTAAATATCATGAGGTTAAGGTTAAGAGAACTCCTAATGTATAAATAAACACATAAATGTCGGTGTATAAATAAATATAACAATATATTAGTTACCTTACCTTATTGTGCCAAGCACGTTTCCTTGTAACTGAAGAAGCACATATATCACTTCTCAAGGAACTCCAATTCCTTGATGAATCTAATCATAACTGAAAACCAACTGTTATACATGTCAAATACAAGTTCATGAATCTAGCACATATCCACATAATGTCAGATAAAATGAAGGTTAAGAAGACTTCTTGTATTCATGCAAAGCACCCATTCATTCAGAATTGTGGTTTCCAAACATAGTTAAAGGAATTCTTAGCCAATTACTTTCTTTTACTGTTTTCCTTATTGTGATTGAGTCTTACTATGTACTATCACATCACCCAGTTGCTAGTTATATAAACAATTCAACCATTACCTCGCCACACTAATACCAAGCATGTTGCCCTTCAACTGTTCACACATGTTAGTCACATGTTCCAATGATGAAGACATCATGTCTATTAATTTGAAATCAACCTTATCAAGACTAACAACCATGTCATAATGAACTAACGATCATTAGTCATACTAATACAACTAGCACCCACTTGCACTCAAGTACATATCATCTGTCTCAATACATATACCATGCCAGATAAACCAATAGATGACATAATCAACTCATACCTCAATGCATCTCAGGGGAGGCTATCAAACCTGCACAAGTCAGTCTAGATTAGTACGACACAAGGAGCACATAGCAGACAACACTGATCAAAGAGCCGCTAAATCTGCCATAGCTGAGCACTCTCATAATACCAATTACCTCATTTTCTTTGATCAGACTCGTACCCTAGCTTGTATCCCTTTTCATAACTCTTGTATCATTAGGGAAGCTTTAGAAATTGAAAAGCATCCCAATAATTTCAACATGGAAGATGGCTATAAGCTTAACCACTCCTGGAAGCCTATAATCCATCAACTTACTTCTTAACCCCCTTTCCCTCTCCCCCACACCCTCCCTCCTTTCTGTTCCTTAGTTTCTTTCACTCCCTCTTTCTTTAAAATCCTTAAAAAATTTAATAATTCACTTACATGGATGACCTTTTTACCTTTTTCCATTTGTAAATAAATATATTCATGAATAATTTATGCTATTAATCCTATAAATAATATAAATTGTTTTTACATAATATCTTGGCAATTATAATAACAACACACACCACAATTATTTATATATTGCCATATAGAAATTCCCCCCCAAAAAAATAAAAATTAAATAAATTAATTAAATGAATTAAAATTCTTCTTAAATTAAAATTATTCTAAGCCTTCAATCAATCTCATTTTCATATATATATCTATATATATATATATATATATATATATATATATATATATGGACATATATATATATATGGTAATTATAAATAATTGTATTTGTTTGAAACTCTCTCTTTAGTCCCCTATCATTCAGTCTATTTATAGTAATTTATCTTCGTAAACTCTTACTTATTAACCATATAATAATATTTAACATATGGAAATTCATTTTATTTGTTAAAATTAAAATTAGTTAAATAAATCTATTAATCTATTATCAAGCTTTGACTTAATTTCTAAAGAATTAAATTAAAATTAAAATTTCTATACCAATCCCGTTTATAGTAATTATCATGTTTCAAAACCTTTGGAATATACCATTCTAATTTAATTTTTGTCTAATTTCTCATTTATTTATTTATTTTAGTATGTATTTCTTTGACCATTAATCTTCATCATTTCCTTTAAATTTGTTGACCCTTCATCCACTTGATTGTTCATAATTTTAATATTTTCACCCCATTGACCATTATTCCAGTGTTCATACTTTTATTATTTAAAAGGTTGATCAACTCTCACACTTAATATCTATCTGATTTCTAGTCCCTGAAGATGGCTGGAGTGTCCACAAGAAACGTCAGACAAGGAAAAATTACACATAATTCATATCTGAAAGTTTCAAACAATAACAATAACCATATGGATAGGCAAATCCAGATTAGCATGATACATAATAAAGTCAAGATCTTAAATGCAATGACCATAATCATCACACATATAGGAATACATTACTACCATGCATGACTATATGACGCATGTGCATATGACCGCACTGATCAACTAGCATCTGTCATGCATGTATCCACAACAACAATAGAATGACAGACATGTACATAACAATAATGCTTATAACAAGCATTAACCAACATACCTGCATTCCCAATATATAAACCTGTATGACGATATGCTCTTACCCTGCATGTATGAAAAACACATTCTACCCATCTAGTCCAAGTGTTGAACCTCGAATCTCTGATACCACCCTGTAACACCCTCGTCCCACACTTACTCAAGTTCACCAGTCCACTAGGTAAATATGTGATGAGGATTTACTATGATATGACTCAACCTCCTAGGTACAATTAAGGAAGTAGAATCGACAAAACGAAACTTGACTAACCTTCTTCAACATCTACAAGAACCCCAGGAGCTAACCAACCACTCTCGGTACCTAGACGCTGAGCTAATTTTTTTTCACTGATCTGGACTCCCAGTCACTCCCATGATAAGGAAAGCTAACCACTATAACCCTCTAGTCGCATGGATAACCCTACTTCCTAACAACTGCAATCTATATTTCCCAATTTTGAGCTAGCGATCCCAGAATCTGAACCACCTTTTTAGGGCCAACATCCATACCTTTGCCTAGAACTTGGTAGAACTTTCTAGAATGATGAATGGCACAAGGACAAATCCATTAACACAAAAATTGTTCGAGGAATTGACCTAACCAATCCTAACCATGACAAAGATTTCATCAAACATATGGAAAACATGTGATCTACGGGCCATGAATGCATATTTAAATATAAGAGTCTGATACTTATCTGAGATTCACTAAGAAGGTCTAATACCATCTTATAATAGTTGCGATAACATTTGTTAATCCATGCATTCATAAACCATTTATAAATTCATCAAAACATGTAAAGAGCCATAAATAATACACATCACATAACCAACAAATAACCATCATATAAACCATGGAAAGGCAGCCATAAGATAACCATCATAATCAACACATATGGTCATAGATCTCAATAGAAGAATACCTCATATTAACATCTAAAAATACCAACCAAGTCTGGGACTTCCACGTACTACCCAAAATAGATTAGGTTGAACCAAATCTTTATTTCAACTAATCATCCCCATGGCATATTCCAAGCGTGAATGTGGGATCTCATGGAATAAACCAACCATTCCAGAGTCCAAACCACTTCAACCCTCAACTAGTGATTCCACCTCACGGTTGGACATCACTAACCTCACTAGATCAGTCTCTAACCAAGTTGTCCAAGGCTCTAGAGCATTTGTTCGAACCTGGCTCTAGGACTAGTAACTCAACGCACAACTGTTGCAGGGTTCCAAAGCATTTTTCCAACCAAGGCTCCAGGACTAGTAACTCAAACCACCAAGGGATCCAAAGCATTTTTCCAACTAAGGTTTCTAGGACAGTAACTCAACCGAAGTTGTTCCAGGGCTTCCAGAGCGTTTGTCTAACCAATTCTCCAAGAACTAATAAATTAACCCACAACCATAAGAAACATGCACACCAATCAGAAAAACTAATGGGAAAACCCACAACACCATGGCTATCCAGAAAATGGCAAGGCTAGGAAAAACCACTGCCAATCCAGGAAACACTCCATGCTGATGGAAACTCATAGCCAAGAAACCACATGCATGTATCATGCATGCCAACACTAGCAAGGAAACCATACATGCAACTTGATGCCTACAAAGTAATCCAACTATAGTTGATGATCTAACTATTCCCTTGTGCTTTCTCGCTCTCCTTTGCTTTCTTTTCCAATCCAAGTGAATGCTAGAGTGCTCCAAGCATGCTTCAAGAATACTCTAAGTGTGAAAGAGTATGAGGGAGAGAGAATAGAATGAGGGTGCCAAAGAATGAACTGACAGAAGTTAACATTGACAAAAAGCCATGAACTGATCCTTAGAAGCCTTTTTATCATTGAGGTCCCTAATTTCTTCATTTTCCTTCAATTTTCCTTTAATTTCTTCCTCATGCAAATCTGTGACCTTTAACCTTCCTTTTCTCCTATTTTCCACTATTTTAATAAATAAAAGACCAATTATTGCCACTTTTCCTTCTCAATGCCTTTTCCAAATTCCTTAGCCATTAATAGACCGAAAGTGACACCCACTAGGAAGTTTTGCCCACCATTCATATGGGAATACATGTCCCATGACCTTGGTCTCCTCAAGGAAAAAGGTTGACAGAGCATGATTTTGTCAACCCGATTGATCAGGAGCATGTGATCAAACATCAACTAACAAAGGTAAGAAGAAGAATACACGTCCATATTATTTAAAGGTAGTACATAAAATAAGACTTATTGGAAGGAGACTAAAGATATTGAGAATAAGGTTAAGAAGCTTAAAGATAAGATGTCAACTAGTTAATCAATCAACTTGAAATGTCAAATTCTCTAAGGTAGTGGAGATAACTATTCTTTTGTTCGGTAGGGCTTCCAATAATTGCATGGTCACAGTTCTAAAAGTGAGTGGATAATCAATTTTCATTAAAGCCATCATTTGGCTAAGGATGCTTCTCTCTTTTCTTTAGTAAGTAAAACTACATAAGAAGAAATATTTCTTGCATATTCTTATGCACTAACGGTTGCAAGTTGTGCTAGAATTGAATGCTAGCACAATGTGTCACTAATGTCCATGACATACCAAGTTTGAGTGCCAATTTGTTGTATGTACCTCAACTAACTCAACCTAGTGAGAAAGTTGAGTTATGCTTGTTAAGTTTGTTGGGAAGGATATTAAAATTGAAAATGTTCTTGCTACCGAAGGCATTCTTGATTCTAAGGACAAACTATATAAGTTATATGATTTTCCTAAGAAATATCCAACACTAACTATACTCGTATTTAGGACCAATAACTAGAGAAAAAATTGACATGAACAAACTGGACAACTAAATTTATAAAGTATAAATGGATGGTGAAGTTTAATATGGTGTGCTACTTAAGACAATGCCTCTTAATGATGTATGTAAAGGGCATGTGCTTGGAAAGCGTGATTTGAGTGCATTTGAGACAAGGTAGGATCCTTTTACAATGAACCAACCATCATTAACAAGTATACTTGGATATATTTCTTGAAGAACAAGGAACATGTATTTGAAAAAATGAAGGAATTTAGGGTAATAAGTAAAAGGTAGTGTGCTACACTTGTGCAATGTTTAAAATCAGAAAATGAGGGAGAAAAATGATCAATATTTGAGAGCTACTTGTCATAATATGGTATATCTTGGTAGAGATTTGTACCTTACACACCTTGACGAGATGATATCGTTGAAAGGAAGAATCAAACCTTAGTTGAAATGACACAATTTATCCTTCAAGACAAAGGTTTGTTTAATAGATTTTAGGCAAAGGTTGTTTACTATTCAAACTACCTTGTGAACATGCTTACAGCTAAATATTTATGGGATGTTACCTCTTTGAGAAAACATAGTGGAAGGAAACCCTACATTAGACATATCAAAACATTTGGATGTATAGCATGACCTCATATTCTATGTGATATAAAGAAGTTGGATGTAAAGAATCATGAAAGCATTATCATAGTTACACTAATGAGTCAAAAGTGTATAGGTTGTTTGCTTTAGTCAAACAAGAAATTATTTGCATTACATATATTGTCTTTGATGAATAGACTTGATGTACTACTTTATTAAGCTCCTCCTATATTTATAAGTAGTTATCCATTTGAAATTGTGAGTATTTTTTAGATTTATTAACTATTTATACAACATTAATAAATGTCTCTACTAGCTTATCCACTGGACAATGAACCAACATATTAGATACAATTTATAACAAACTTTCTATATTAGAGTTGGCTCTTTTAATATTTTGAGTTTGGAATATTAGGGTGAATTTGATGAAGAAAATCCTTCTATAAGTGACAAAATTTCTTACCCAATGGGTGACTAAGGTAATTGAATATGTTGGTGTTGATGTAGGTAATATAAATGACTCAACGAAAATTAGAAGACAAGAAAACCATGGTAGTGTTGCTTTGATTGTACATGCACTAGACACTTGTGATCTTGATACATATGTAAATGCACACATTTAACCAAAATGGGTAGTTCCTTGACCACAAGGAGAGAATGTGGTGAAATGTCAAAGGGTGTACAAGACCAAACTTACATTTGAATGTGTTATGGAGAGGCACATGACTGAACTAGTAGAAAAAAAAATCTTAGTAGGAAGTTATTGACTACACTAAGCCTTTGCCAATATTATAAAGATGAATTCTATTTGACTAATCCTTTTCCTTGCTACTCATTTTGGAGAGGGAAGTACATCAAATGGATATCAAGAATTCATTATTACATGGTGATCTCATTGAGGATATACATGAAGAATCCATTGGACTTTGAGAAAGATGGTAGTCTTGTGTATCAACTACAAAACCTTTCTATGGTTTGAATCAAGACATTGAGACATGGTATGAGAATATTGATCATTTCTTTCTAATTTTGGTTTGAATACTACAAATCAAATCATAGAATTTATGATTAGATTATTAATGTCTTCATTTTTTGACTGAATGATCAAATCGTAGTGTAATGAATCATAATTTATGTTTTATACATAAATGATGATTCTTTACACTATATTTTGACCAATTTGTAAAAAATGAAGGCATTAATAATCTAATTTTAGGCTTGAGGAAATACTTAGTAGATACATTTGAAAACCTTTGTTTGTTGCATTTTATTTTTGAAATCCATATTTTTCAAATGGATAGTAGTATTTTTATTTCTCAACCTAAACATGTTTTGGATCTACTATAAAGATTAAAATGGAAAATTATAAACCATGCACTAGAACTCATTAGTTGAGAGTGAAGTTAACTAAGGAATATAATTTTCCAAAACTTGATGCTACTCCTTACAAGTAGCTTGTTGGTAGCCTTATTTTTCCAACTCATAATACACCTGACATTTCCTTTGATCTTAGTGTGGTCCCTGGGTTTATGCAAGATGTAAAGGAGAGAAATGTGAAGGCCACAAAGAGGATTGTTCACTATTCAAGGGCTTTTATCAACTTGGTATAAAATATTGTGGTAATAACATGAACCAATTAGTTATTTATATCCATTAAAATTAGGTTAGAAATGAAGGTGATTGTAAATAAATTTTGGATATGTGTTTTATATCAAATATGTGCTGATAGCCTAGTCTTGTAAAAAGAAAAAAGTGATCTCTCTTTTTACCATAAAAGATAGATATAGAGGTGTAGTTAATGCTAGCATAGAGATAGGGTGGCTTCACAACCTAATGGGTGAGTAGGATTTCCATTTGATGAATAATTGTAGTGTATTATGACAATCATAGTGTAATACACATGGATAAATACTTTGTTTTTCATATTAAGATGCAACATGTGGAGGTTCACGCTAATTATCTAGACAATTGGTACATAAAACTATTTTGTCCCTTGTTTATTGCAACATATATAGTCAAATTATTAATATCTTTATGAAGCCATTGTTAGAAGCCAAGTTTGTGAAACTATGGGCTATGCTTGGGCTTCAATAAATTGCAATATTTTGAAACATAATACTCGTGGAATATGTGAAATTGTATTATTCACTTTAGAGTAAGGCAAAAAACCTCAAGTGGACTTGAACAACCATCTGGAGCCTAGGAGACCTCTCAAAATACGAAACCAAGGGTTGTAAGATATTGTATTTATGTGTATCATATGAATGATAATGTATCTCATGCCTTATCTAAATTTATCTTCCATTTATGTCAGCCAAATAGTTGCAACCGAGCGTGATCCCTTCTAGCCTACTCAATTGACGTATGAGAACCACAAGTTTGTGCCTCATTAGGTCTAGCCTCCCCTCGATGCTTTATTCATCTTTATCTACCAATAGTTCTCTATAATCTCTACCTTATTCATGCCAATTTATTTTCTTTGTGGACTCTTTCTCATCATGCTCCTTCTGTCTTTTGCAGTTTGACTCAATGTTTCTATGCATCTACCACATGTTGAGGTATTTATATTCTCTCCACAAGTTGTAATACTCTCCATAATATTTCTCATCAATGTGTATTCTCATTTTCAGATCCTACAAGTTGTTGGCACTTGTTTGATTCCTCCAACATCTTCTTTGTCACTTATACAATCTCTTTGATAACCAAAAACCTAACCTAATCCAAAGTGTTTTCCGGGAAATGATTATTCTGCAACTATCCCATGCATCCTTTGGATATTCTTATTTGTTGGAATTCCTTTTTAGATAAAACCACACGAGTAGATTTGACATTCCTTTTCTACTCAAGACAATTTCTGGATCGTTGAGAGTCGAGTAGTGCATGTTTGATTATGTTCTCTCTCCAAGTAAAAAATGAAGGCATACCATGATGGATGCAAAGTTTACATTCAAAATATTCTCCATGATCTTCTTCAACATCTATAGAGGTGAGGGAATCAATTCCAAGTTCAAAATAAATCTCTGTAATAGTGTTATTTCTTTGTTTATTTATTGTCTAAATCCTATCGACAAGCATTTTTCATATTCTATGTTATTTCTCGTGGCCCTCAAAGTTATTTTCTATTCTTTAGGAGTAAAATCCCTGAGTGAAGCGAAAAATATTGAAGGAACAAATTTACCAATGTATTTCACTGGTATGATGTTGTGTGGTGTCAGGAATATTGCATGCAACCCATTTGTGATCCATCTATAGGCCTAGTTGCATGTACTACATAAACATGATCAACATTTCTCTATAAAAGTCGAAACAGGAGGAAGAAATAAATTGGAAGACCATGTCACCTTGATATTTTTATGTAGCAAGTGCATTTTCATTTCTCTTGAAGCTTGTGACAAAGGAAATATGTGTTTTAGGTTTCTACGATCATTAAAGTTTTAGTATAGATCTTTAAGGTGTGGATTGTTTGGAAACAATGTTAACACTGAGGGGGGGGGGGGTGAATAAGTATGAAGGCTAATTTAAAATTTTATGCCAATTTATCTTTATTCATTCAAAATTGGCATCTATTATATGAGAGCAACCATTAACAAACCATAACATCAACCATATGAATCAACACAAGCATACACATCATGAGCAACACAAATATGACAGAGAGGTTTAACGTGGAAACCCTTCCGGGAAAAAACCACCAAGATTGTTTTTATTATTGATGTAAAAATAAGAGAACCTAATCTATTACATCAATCTGTTTGTGAGCCACCACTCACATAAAGCACTAACTCCCTTTGATTGTTTGCTAGTACCCACTAGCAGGAAGGACCATCTCCCTCCTTTTGCATACACCTGATCAACTTACCATAAGCACCATATAAAGCACCAACTTCATGGATTTTTTGCAAGCACCAACTTGCAACTCCTTGGATTTATGCAAGCACCAACTTGCAGGAGGCACCAATGCCCAAGCCTTCTCAGACACTCACTGGAGATGGAAGCACCAACTTTCTGTATGAAGGGTCCAACCTACACTCAATAAGGAAATAATGTTCTCTGTAGATGGTAGCTACTCTACCTAATATAATCTATTTTATCTTCAACAAAATTTACTCTACTCATTCCACACATCACTCTATTGTTCTATGCTCACTCTATAATAGCCCACTATTCTCATTCCTCTGCTCTCAGCAACATATACTTAGCTCTTAGCCTTCTTCTTTTGCTTTGGCACTTTCGGCCTTTTGCACAACAACACAATCTCTCTTGACCTATCACACATCAACACATGCTCTCTCGGGGTCTCTTTCCTCTGCATAGGCACTCTCAGCCTCTTCTCTGAAGAAAAAACTCACTTGGCCTCACACAACAACACACTCACACCCACAAAGCTCTCCACACAACTCATTGGCAACAATGTAGCTTTCCCCCAATTGCTTTGTTGCAATCCTAGGTCTTGTTTCACTGAAACAAAGTGTTCGATGATGTCTTTATCATCCATCACCATTCCATTCACACTGCTTGAGTGTACTCCTGCATTGTGTCTCCATCCTGTTGTTGCGTTTCTTGCTTGAATTTTGTCGCTACATTAAAAATGAGAATGGGCACCGTTCACTCACCGACTATGACTGTAGTACAATTAATTTAGAGAATGGATCTCTATGTGATTCTCCATGCTGAGAATTAAAGCTTAGTCAGTCCTGCACACTCCAACAAGGCTCTCCTTTGTGTAATCAATTTTTTTGTTCTGAGGCTCTGTTCTTCTTTTAATCCCTTGTAGCATGCACACAAGATCAGGGATGGCTTGTCTCAACTCATGGGAGACTCCATTTAAATCATCTTGCGCAATCATGGTCCTAGCTACCTTGACTCAGTGATCTCTGTAGTTGCCATTTATTCTAGCGACAAACTACTCTTTAACTCTCTTAACTTCTCACCCATTCATTTGCCATACACCTATGTGCTGCAATTTCAAGACCCCATATTATAACTTTATTAAGGTGGAATGTTATGAAATTGCAAGATTCTGATATTGTCCATTTTCCCCTTATTGATTTTCCACCACAGGATCAGGTGTTGTGACCAGCGACATCAGAACTCCCTCTGTCAAAACTTTCTCAAATTTTAATTAGAGAGGAGTTACGAAATTGTGAAATTCCAAGTATTGGCCTTTAGCCTCTTTTGCTTCGACTCTTACCATTTTTCACCATATGAATGGGTGCTATGACCGACGACATAACACTTAGGTGTTAAGGCCTTCAGGATCGTTTGGGGGCCTATGTCCGAGTGTTATCGCTCTACAACCTTGGTTCTTTAGGTCTCCATGACCAAAATCCAATCAACATCAGAAGCCACTGACATTGGAACTTTTTCAAATTTCAATTAAAACGAAGTTACGAAATCCCAACCTTCGAAATACCTCCATGACTGCTCCATAACACTTAGGTACTAAGCCCTTCACTATGCCCTTGGTTCTTTGGGCTTCCACGACCAAGTGCCAATCAACATCGGTGCTCCATGTATTGAGAATTTTACAAAAACCAATTATGAAGGAGTTACGAAAACTCTGACCTCTGACATATACTTCCCAGATGACATCATGCTCTTGTCATCAACTCCACATGGCATATCCTTAGTTGTGGCATGTGTCACTAGGATTTGTACCATTAGGCCACCCAATAATATGAAACTAACTTCCATGTGTCTACTGTACAACCACATCATGTTGATGTCATCTGCCACCATTATGTCCTTTCTGAGGAGAGTGAAAGGGTCCCTCGGTCCTTGGTTCTGCGAGCGATTTCCTTAGAAATCCCTGCTCCCCACAACCCTCAATGCTTTTAAAAGAATGCATTAATAAGAAGTTATGAGATACCAAAATCTCAATATACCGACCTTTCGATTGACTAAGACTCAAACCTCTGAAATTCCGAAGTTCCGAGGGGTTCCAATATTTCGAGGTCCCAAGGCTCCAACATCTAAAATTTGGGGTTTCGAAATTCAACCTGCTCCTTTGGTTCCAAACTTATGCCTGCTCCTAAGGACTTCAAGGTCCTTACTTCAGCTATCAATAACTATTGATCCCAAGATCCATTTATGGAATTCCACATACGGTTGGAAATCTCTTTCCAAGCACTAACCAACTGTGCTATCTCTAAGAGTATATGAGTTGATCTCTTGAGGCAGAATATCCTCCAAAGTTTGGGACTCCCAACCATTATAACCATCATTTTATGGCTTCTCAAATACACCTGCTACTATGGTGATTCTCTATGAGAGACTGCAACAACCATAGGACTCCCCTTGAGCTTGACACATCAAACACATCAATGCTAGCATATGCTACTATCACAACTACCCTAGTGAACATCAATATTGTGTTGCCTAACATCAATCTAGAACATACATCCATGCTAATCTAGTTGGCATCAATGCCAACACTCTTGCTAACTGTTAAGAAATTCCCACTTCCCAACTTGATCTCCCAACTTGACTGTTGACATCAATGCCAACACACTTACTATCACTAGCTAGACAGACAATGCCAACTGTCCAACAATTTGTTTCTTTAAGCTTTGCAATTTCTGTAGTTCAAGTACTTTTATTATAATTTAGAAGGCTTGAGGCTTGGATTATAGTTTTGATGGTTGGTTCATTATGAGAGATCCAATAACACCTTTGCGATAGACTTAAGGACTCAGTTTTTACATAACAATTTTGGCCACAATTATTGTTACAACATGCTAATTAAATCTAGTAGCTAGTTATTGCACTTGGGTTCCATCATCCCATGTTCTTGTAGTTGTATTTATAGAAATATCTTCCAGTTTCTCTTATTGCATACATTTTGTAAGCTTTTACTAAAGTTTTCTATTACATTCTTCTTGGGTTTCTGTTTTTTTTTAGGAAATGGCATGTAAAATTGGATATATCATTAATAAAATTCTACGAACACAATATAGACAATGTAGAACATAATTTTGTTGTTCCCACCAATGCAAGTGGAGCATAATTTATTGCATGGAAAGAAAAAAAAAATCTAGTCTGGCATTAGTGGATGATTTTAGCATATTTTCTCTCATTGGGCTCTATGGTTCCATAAAGTGGCATATCTTCGACAACTTTGGTGTTTTAAGTAAATTCCATTGTGTAATTCTAGTTGTCTGCATGAGAATATGGTATCTATTTTAGGTTATGACTTGGAAGGGCCTCTAGAAGATTCGGTTGCCAAATTTATAATTTTGACCAGAATTCATAGATGGGACTTGAGACCTATTCAAATGTCTTTTTATACATCTAATGGTTGCCAAGTTGTGCAAGAGTGTTATTTGGAAAATATTGGTGATATTGAAAGTAATGATCATATATGTTGGCAAGTTTCAAGTTAAGAATTAGAACAAATTGACAAAAGTTAAATTTTCCATGTCGCAAATTGATTATACACATTCCAAATGTGGGATTTTCTTAGATTTTTCTTCAATTATTCCTAGCAAGATTTTGAAGAAAACATTATATATTTTCTAATTATTAGGTTCATAGTATAGTTCCTGGGTGTAGAGCATAGGTTAAAGAATTATTGTAATTTGCAAATAGTTTAATTGTAAGTTCACTTGTAATTTTTAAAAATAAGTTGAAATTGCATTGTAAACAAGTTCATTGCAAAGTTGACCCTCGATTCACTGAGATTGAATTGTTGAAAAATGCTTCAAATTGATGAGGTATTGGAGTTATTTAATACTATGATACTCTCTTGTTGATGACACCATCACAATTGACATAGCTACTCTTATTGATGTTCAAAGTTATTTACAAGTTGCACAGGACAAAATCAAGTTTCTCTAGCTTCAATCACAAGTTAATCCTATAATATGAACTACAACAAAAGAGTGATCAATATGAATTAGTCCTTGTTTAGAACAAATCCCTTTTTGAGTTTATAAAAGAATCTTTCTAATAGTTAGCATATGATTAGGTCAATGAAACCATTTCAAGGGCATATTAAATTAAAGATGAATAAGTTTTGCATTAGGGGAATTTTGAGGTCTAAAATGGGACTCCTAAGGAAAATAATAAATTAATAAAATAAGACTTATGAATTTTTAAAGAAAGAGAAAGTAAACTGTTTTTTTTTTTGCTGTAAATTGTATTTCCAACTTATCTCCTTGTAGGTTCACTCAAATTTCAAGACTAGACACTCATTGGATGAAGAATTATATTCCACATCCAACGAGTAACCATTGTGCATACTTTTGAGTAGATACACATCGAAAAAAGTTGAAAATACATTAAAAAAGTGTGTTCTGAAAATACAATTAAAAATAGTTTTCTTCTTTTCCCTCCAAAATATTTTGCCCCCGGGGATGACATCACCATCTTGAATCCTAATGGTTTTTTTAGAGTGAATTTTGTTAAAACGTTTTTTCTTTTTTTCTTAGGCCCATTTTTTACCTCAAAATTCCCTTAATGCTTGAATTTCCAAGCCTATCACCAGACCTTGGGAAGAAGTCATCAACAACAAGCACAAAACAAATCTTGGATTCAAAATGGAAGAGACTTTTCACATTTCAAATTATTCCATACCAATTTAGTTTTAGAGTGTTTCCTTTCTTCAATAAAGTTGAACTTCACCTGCTCCAATTCCATATTAGATTCTCAAATGCAACATTATCATTGAGTTGGCCACATGAAAGATCAATGTTTTGATCTTCACCCTTCTGAGGACTATGGAAAACATATTCATCATTCAAATAAATGTTATAGTCACAAGAAATCTGTAAGAGAAAAGACTCACCTCGAATGGATTGCTTCTTGGTAATGTACTTCAACAACTAGGAAGATATATCTAGCATACCATAGAATTCATTCTTAAGTACTGACACTTCTTGCAATGGAGAGATTTTTGTCTTGTCACTTTATATCTAACAAGGGGGGAATAGAGTCAACTACTAGCTTTGAAGTCATATAAAGTAAGATTAAGCCACAGGTAGAGCGTAGAGCTAGAGTCAACTAGAGCTAGAATCAAAGCTATAACAAAAGATAGGGTCATGTTCCATGAGCAAAATTTGGTTTGTGTTAATTCCAAAACCACCATTTGATTTGTGGTGCTCCTTAAATCACCACTTAGTATAAGAGTTACAATTTTTGATAGACAACAATTTGTGGTCATCTTTAAACCACCATCTGAGAGCACTTGAATTTTGCAGAAAACATATTTTTCTAGCTAAATTAGGAAATTTTCTAGGAATTTCTTCGAGTCAAGTTCCAACATTGGTGGTAATCCTTAAACCACCACTTAGTAGAACACTTTGGTTTTAGTTACACATTTGGTTTGTGGCCTTCCTTAAACCACCATATTCAAAGAGCACATCTAGCCATTAATTGTTATCTAGCTCCTTATTTCAACTCTCTTCTTGGACTCATAAACAACCCTTTGAATTAACATGAGGAATGTTGGAAAAATAATCCTCATGGAGTATCTAAAATTGTATTATTCACTAGAGAGGAAGGTGAAAAACCTTAAGTAAACTTGAACAGGCATTAGGATCCCAAGAGACCTCTTGAAATATGAAACCAAGGGTCGTAAAACATTGCATTTATGTCTTTCATATGAATCATAATGTGTCCCATGTCTTATCTAAATATGTCTCCCATTTATATGAGCCTAAAAATAGTATTAGAGTAGGTGCCTACATAACATATTCAATTGTGTGAAAGCCGCATGTTTGCGCCCATTTCTACATCTCATTAGGTCTAGCCTTCAACACTCTCTTTAGTTCCTCCTAGATGTTCTTTGTCATTGTTGTAGTCCTTTGGATGACCAAAACTCTAAACCTAATCCAAAGTATTTTCAATGAAGCATTTCTTGTGAAACTAACCCCATGTGTCCCTTGGAGATTCTTATTTGTTGGCATTCCTTTTGAGAGAAATTCACATTGGGAGATTTGTCATTCTTTCTCTACTCAAGACATATTCTAGATTGTTGGGAGTCTAGTCAAATTGATGAGGCATTACGATTATTTAATTCTATGATACTCTCTATTACTGATGACACAATCGTAGTTGAAAAAGTTACTCTTTTTGATGTTCAAATGTTTATAAACTGCACATGAAAAAAGTCAATTTTCTCTAGCTCAAATCACAACTCCGATGATATGAATTACAACAAAAGAGTGATTGGTTTGAACTAGTCTGTGTTTAGAACAATTCCCTTTTTTAGTTTAGACAAAAGTCATGCCAATATCTAATGTATGATAATATCAATGATGTAACTTCAGAGTTAGATTCAAATGAAGATGAAGAAATTTTACTTGCACTTTCCAAGCCCATTAACAAACCTTGGGAAGAATTCATAAAAAATAAGCATAGAATTGGTATTGGGTATGAAAAGGAAGTGACGTTTCACATTCCAAACTGCTATAAAACAATCCAATTTTAGAGTGTTGGGTTTCGTCAAGAAATCTCATCTTCGCCTACTCGAAATCCACATCTAATTCTCAAATCCCAATATTGTCATCAACTTGGCCACATGAAAAATTGGTGTTTGGGTCTTCATCTTTATGAGCATTGTATAAAACATACTCATCATTCAGAAAAATGTTTTAGTCATAAGAATCGTGCAAGAGAAAAGATTCACCTTGGATGGATTGCTTCTTGGAAATGCACTTCAACAACTAAGAAGATAGGTAAATTATACCATAAAATTCATTCTCAAGTATTGACACATCTTGTAGTGGAGATATTTTCATCTTCTAACCTTCTATCTAAGAGGGGGGGACATTGATAATCAAATACTTGTTTCAAAGTCATATCAAGTGAGCTTGATCCATAACAAGAATTAGAGGTCAACCTTAAAACAACACTAGTAGCTAGAGCCTAAATCGAAAGTTAGTCATAGTTAGAGTCAATGCTAAAGCCAAAGATAGAGTCATGTTCCATGAGCGTGATTTAAATTGTGGTCATCCTAAAACCAATATTTGATTTTTGGTATTCCTTAAACCACCACATAATAGAAGACATACAACTTCTTCTAGACAATAGTTTGTGGTCATATTTAAACCACTATCTGGGAGCACTTTCATTTCACAAAATCCATCACCTTCTAGCTAAATTAGAAATTATTATGGGAACTACTTTGAGTGAATTTCTAGAGTTAATGGTTGACCTTAAACCACCATTTATTAGAAGACTTCCACTTTTTCTATCCATTTGGTTTGTGATCTTCCTTAACCCACAATATTCAAAGAGTACATCCAACCATTGGATGTTATCCACCTCCACATTTCAACTCTCTTCTTGGACTTACATACACCCCTTCAAACTAAGGAGGGGAATGTTTGAAATGTAATCCTCATGGATTATGTGAAATTATATTATTCACTTGAGAGGAAGATGAAAAGCCTCAATTAAACTTGACCAACCATCGTGAGTCCAAGATACCTCTTAGAATATGAAACCAAGGTTAGTAAAACATTGTATTTATGTGTATCATATGAATAATAATGTAACTTATGCCTTATCTAAATCTGTCTTCCATTTATGTGATCCTAATAGTGGTATCAGAGTAGGTGCCTTCTTGGCCTACTCAATTATGTGAGAGCCGCACGTTTATGGCCATTTCTACACCTTGTTAAGTCTGACCTTTGATATTCTCTTCGATTCCTTCAACATCTTATTTGTCATTGATGTAGTCCCTTTGAAGACTAGAACCCTAAACCTAATACAGGGTGTTCCCAATGAAATGATTCTTGTATATCTAACCTTATGCATCCCTTAGAGATTATTATTTGTTGGCATTCCTTATGATAAAAAACCACACTAGTAGATTTGAAATTCCTTCTCTACTCGAGACAAATTTTGGATCATTAAGAGTCGAGTTGAATTGATAAGGTATTAGAGTTATTGAACACTTTGATACTCCCTATTGATGATGACACCATCACAATTGGAAAAGCTAATCTTGTTTATGTTCAAATATATTTACAAGTTGCACACAAAAACATCCTACATATTAAAATGAAGATTACATACACCCGAAAGTTTGTGGTCATGTTTAAATCAACATATGAGAGCACTTCAATTTTGAAGAATACGTCAACTTATAGATAAATTAGGAATTGTTTTGAGAACTACTTTGAGCCAAACTCGAGTTGGTGGCTAGCCTTAAACCACCATTTAGTAGAAGACTTCAACTTTTTCTACCCATTTGGTTCTTGGTCTTCCTTAAACCACCATATTCAGAGAAAACATTTAACCATTGGCTATTATACACCTCCATATTTCAATTCTCTTCTTAGATTCACATATACCCCTTTAGATTAAGGAAGGTAGTGTTTGAAACATATTCCTCATGGATTACAGCTTTTTTATTATTCACTTGATAAGAAGGTGAAAAGCATTGAGTGAACTTGAATAACCATCAGGAGTACAAAAGAACTCTTGGAATATGAAACCAAGGGTCGTAAAACATTGTATTTGTGTATATCATATGAATGGTAATGTATCTCACACCTTATCTAAATATGGCTTCCATTTACATGAGCCTAAAAATGGAGTCAAGGAAGGTCCTTTCCTAGACTGCTTAATTGCGTGAGAGCCATAGGTTTGTGGCCATTTTTTCACATTGTTAGGTCTTACCTTTGGCACTCTCTTCATTTCCTCCAACATCTTCTTTGTCACTAATATAGTCTCCTTGATGGCCAAAATCCTAAACCTAATCTAGCGTGTTTTCCAAGAAATAGTTCTTGTGCAACTAATCCCATATATCCATTGTAGATTCTTATTGTTGGCATTCCCTCTAAGAGGAAACCACATTAATATATGTGGAATTCCTTATCTACTGAAGACAAATTATTAAGAATTGAGA
Organism: Pinus taeda; assembly: GCA_000404065.3. Lineage (NCBI taxonomy): Eukaryota > Viridiplantae > Streptophyta > Pinopsida > Pinales > Pinaceae > Pinus > Pinus taeda. The sequence continues at coordinate 143,472 of APFE030118281.1, forward strand.
GTTGAGTTGAATGGATGAGGTATTAGAGTTATTAAATACTCTAATACTCTCTGTTGTTGATGACACCATCACAATTGACAAAGCTACTCTTGTTGATGACACCATCACAATTGACAAAGCTACTCTTATTGATGTTAAAATATGTTTACAAGATGCAAAAGAATTTGGCTCTAGCTCTAATTAACTTTAGCACTAAGATATGGAAACTAGTTATGGTTTTGGTTGTGGCTTAGGCTCACTTGATATGACTTTGAAACAAGCAGAGGATTCTTGATTCCCCCCCATCAGATACAAGGTAAGAAGATGAAAATCAAATCGCCCTGCAATATGTGTCAATACGTATGAAAGAATTTTATGGTATCATCGATATATCTTTGTTTTTGAAGTCCATTAGGAAGAAGTGATTCATTTAAGGTGAATATTTGCTCTGGTAGGGTTCTTGTGACTGAAACATCTGCTCGAATAATGAGTAAGCTTTCCACAATGCTCACAAGGATGAATATCAAAACACTATTTTTCATGGGACCAACTCAATGATAATGTTGATATTAGAGAATTTGATGTGGATGTTGTTGGGAAAAATATATATATTATATTGCCAACATTTAATTATCAAATTTGGATCGTAATAGTTGGAGATGTAAGTAAAGTATATGCGAGATAAAATCCCTCGTCTATATAATGATGACAACTACTATTGAAAATTAACAATTAAATGACATGTTTATGAAAGAAACCTAAAGGTTGATAAACACACATATTGAAACTAAATTAGTCTGGCCAATCCTTGTCTCAAACCCCCTGACACAACCTCAAAATGAAATCTTTTTCTTCTCCAAGACAACGTTCATGCACTAAATAACAGGTTGGGTTTGAGGAGCAAAGGATTCTAGTTCTCACTTTTAGTTCCTTAAAATCAAATGCTAAAATCAGAGATAAGGTATTAAAACATAAATCATGCAAAGGCATGAAAACTGACCTATTCTAACTGAACAAAAATAACATCTAACTAACAAAACAAAGGGGTAGAATATTACCTAGGGTTGAGGTGCCCTTCCCAACTTGACTTATGCTGCCAACATCAATCAAATCAGGCTGCAATGGTGCACCAAAACTTGTAAATCTAATAACGTTTGTTGATGGAAAATAAACACTATTTATAAGAAGAGGCAACACACAAGCTTGCCACCGCAATGGTCCTCCTATCAACTACATATCCTAAGCTTATTACAAGAGTTAATAATAATAAACTCCCAACTCTATTTTGAGTTTAAATATTTTGACAAAAAAAGCATTGGGATGGATCAAAACAAATCCTCCAAACTAAGATTTGCCTAACTATGAAATACATTCAAAATAGTAAAATAATGATACTCAAAGCAAATTGGATATCTTGCTTCCAAAAAATACAAATACATCTTAAAAAATGATTTCTATTATTCAAGGTAGGTAGGATTCATTTCCCCTTTCTTTCTTGATCACTGATTTGGCATTTTCCTTAAATCCGGGCAATGTTTACAAATCTGGGTGAAATTGTGCATTTTAGGTAGATTAGCATTAAAGGACCACATGTGTTTCTAAAAAAGTTTAGTATTTTGGAAAAATTCCTTCCATGTAACAAAATTTCCATATTAGGAACAAAACCCATGTTTTAGAATTTTTCAAATTCACCTTCCTCGCCTTGGAAATTGTGCCCAAAATTACTATCTGGAAACTTTGACCTGTAACGTTATTTTGAAGTTGGAGCTTCACATATGTGACCTGGGTGTGATTTGAATAACATACAATTATTTTAATATCCCTACCTTCAAAACTAATGTGGTGGAATTTCTTCAAGAAGGGTACAAATGTGCGAACCGTGATTGGGTACTAGAACTGAATTGTTGGTACGTAAATTAGGCTAAAACATTCATCATTAGCAAAATCAACTTGAAATTCACTTAATTCATTAGAGACGAATTAATGAAAATAAGTAGCTTTTGCCTTGATATGCGTGCCAAAAAGGGTTTCAGGCTCAAAAAGGTTAAGAATGCATAATGAGAGGGGCAATATGCCGTTAGAAGGGAAAGGTATTAGTGATAAAAGATAAAATGAATGTTTGAAATGGTGACAAAATGGGAGCCCAACATCTTCCCCACACCGAAGTATTTGCATGTCCATGCAAAAATGATCCACCTCAAAATTTTCAACAAGGTCCTACAATATTTTCTTAAATGTTTAAACTACCCCCTACCTTGTTTCTCATTAAATATATGCTTCACTTTGATCTTCTCAACTTGAAAATGTTTTCAACCTTATAATCTCCAAAGGTGTTTTTTTTCAGAAGAAATAATCTTGCAACATGTTTAGTAGGGCTACCACCATCAATGCTCCTGACATATCCAAAATCTGCCAAGTCCCATGCTACATGAAGGAATGGAGTATAGTACATTAAAATTGTTCATAGAAGGTTGTCCCAATCCCATATATAGAAATCCAAAAAAATGTAGTTAAAACTACCAATGCTGAACCTACATACAATTTGAATGTGGTTGGAACAATTTGATGTTGAGTGGCCCAAAATATATTGGACTTTCTTGAATGGTACAAATATGGGCCAATAATAATTGGTTTAGCTATTTGATACTCTTTCTTAGCTCATCCATGGACAACAAGGAGTGAGAATCCTAAAGGTTTGATATTCGATTCCTTATAAAGAGAAGAAAACATTTCCATGAACAATATCCTGATCTAAACTTGACTTTTGTTAAGGAGGGGCCTCAATACAAATCACAAGATTTGGAAAAATATTCAAACTTGATGGAAAACTACGTACAGGTTCCAACATTGAAATATCTGAAGGAGAACATGGGAATTCAAATCTCTATTGTAATAGTTGTTTGAAATATTTACCATATTCAAATCATAGTAGAAGATAAACTCATGGTTTGAAAAATTCTAGCTCTAACATTATGTCCATTTGATCAATTAGCCAATGATCCAATAAATCTTCAACAATCTCATGATATTCTAATTTTTTGTTGTTGTTATTCTGTCAAGGGTGGAATGGAGGGATTTCTAGTTAGAGTTATGGAAATATTTTCACATGAACACTCACACTCAGGATTATAAGGCTATTTCCAAACCTAGATGGAGACAACAAGAAGATAATTGTGGTGGGAAGAATTGATCCTTGGACTTAACTTTTAAGGCTCCATTTTTTGAAAGAGTGACAATATTCCCATAATACCAACAAATTAAGCACAACTTGAGGAGAAGCAGGCATTCAATATTGAAATATTGATTTGAAATTTCCTTGCTCTCTCACTTAATAAATAGGTAAGTCATAATTTTGAAATGAAAAAAAAAACTAGAATTTTTTTAGTTTTAGAGAAAAATGCAACAAACCAAAATTTTCCAATTATAAAATTCCATAAATATTACAAACTAGACACTTGTTTTTCTAAAGAAACCACGACTTCATGGTAATTGGGACTGCAATTTAAGTTGCTTTTCTCATCATTGTCTTCATACTCTTTCTAGCTAGTGTTGCATTTGAATTCAATGCCGAGAGCCTGAGAAACATGCTCTGTATTTGAGAGGAAACCTAGAAAGCCTTCTCACTAAGTCTTGTGCTAACATAGGGAACCAATATCTAGCCACATAAAATTGCGTTAATCATACAACTTCACTCTATTTGAGAGCAATTTTTCCTCCAAAATCAACACATTTCATTCTACTCAATGTACTGTATTGCTGATAAAAATCTCTATCCATCATCATACAAACCCTTTGAATTAGAATATAAAAAAAAGAGTATCTATCCAAGAATATGGGCTATAGGAACTACTGAAAGTCTAAGGAGATTGATAAATAGTATGGTAGTTTTACTAGAATATGCAGGAGAAAAATTAGATAATTGATTATAGGTATGGTATAGTAGTGGTGAGTGAAATCAAGTAGGGGAAATAACATGCATATGAGAAGTTTCAAATAGATTTCCTTCATCCCTAATAAACCAAAAGAATTAAAAGTCTTTTTAACCTCAAAATTGTTTAGCTACCAACACTCACTGAGATGATTGTTGAATTTGAGCTTGTTAAGGATCAAATTTGAATGATATAAGGTATAAATCTTTGGAAACTAGGCTGTAATTGGAGGAGGTTGGAGTTGATGAAGTGAATATTATTAGACATCATTGTTGTTGTCCTAAAATTAAAGTAAGGTTGAATAAATACTTGGAGAAAATAATGTTGAATCCAAACTGAAACTAGAAGAATGCAAGATGATATTAGAGATTAGATCCCTCTTTTTTGTTGGCATGGTTTTACAACTAACATTAGAACCACGAACCATAAACATGTATCTAGCACAATTATATATATGTGAATACATTTTGTTGAAGTCGAACATAGAGATAAATCACTAGATTATCAACCATTGATGAATGTCATTAAACCATGTGAGGCAAATCACTATTAATGTCAATGAGTGTCAAGGTGTAAGAGTGCATTTCAATGGGTAGGAATGAATGCATTGAAGTTGAGTCACCTAGGAGATTTGGAAATCAAGAAACATTTAAGTATTCCCTTTTTGTCAATGAGGAAGTCTTCCATTGATGTATGCAAACTCCAAGGCACTAAAAAAAAATCTTGATATTGGTGCTAGATAAGGTGTTGAAGTCGATGGGACAAGATCTGTTGGAAGGCCGGCCTTAAGGAATCCCACATCAACCAACTTGAGCAAAAAACCAAGGTGATTTTGAAGAAACATTGGAAACATGATGAACTTAGAGAATTTATTATGAATCTTGGTCACCAGGAGACATAGTTTTGAAGCAAGATCCATGTCTAGTTGTGCCAGTTGCCCAATTTTCACAACTAGAATTATTTTTGTCTTTACTATTTTATTCATTCATTTATTATACTATGTTATTATACTTTGAGAAATAACAATTTCCTTCAAGTGTAGGAGTACTTTCATAAATCCATGTGCGTAACAAGATAAAAAATGTGGTCATGCTCAAATTTTAGAGGTAGGAATTAATATATACTAGATCACGAGAGATAAAATGCTTCAAATGATATGATGAAAATAATTATTGAAGAAGACAATGGTGTTTTGACTTGATGTTCATCTCGAACCAATGTTCGATGTAGTCATAATTCTCTTGGCTCTCTTGTTCACCTGGTCCACTTTGAACTTCTTCCTTTGTTGATCCAAATGGATCCAAGAAACACTCTCTGTCTTCAAAACTTAAAGAAATCATGCCCAAAACCAAGGAAAAATCGCATAAGGAAGCCTTTCAAACCACTATCAGGAGGCAAAAACCCGTGAAATCGGAAAAAACAGAGTATCGGAGGCAGAACAGGTAAGACATAGTAGCCGTCAGATCTAGCCGATCAACGATCCAGATCTAAGCGGCGGATCACAACTGGCGGTGACCTTTGATAGAGATCGGTGGGATCCACATGATACTTGCGATAGCGATCAACGGGATCGGCGGGATCCACATAAGGCTTGCGAAGGAAATTGGTGGAGTTAATGTGGACCATCGATCAAGTGCACAAATCAGCGGTCAATATTACATCGCTAGATCGCTATCGGGGGATTGCAGAAGTGCTTACAACAACCCAGGAGTTATTGCGATGAGCGATTGCGATATCGCAATTAGAGCGACCTAATGGAGTGGGGTTATGGTACATGCATACATGCGATCTGATGGAACGGACCCGATGAATATTATAAGCCATATTACATGGATCTTGATATCTGCCAAGCATCATTTTTAATGTATTTCACAGTTTCGTTTGTTAAACGAAATGCGAAGGGGAAAAGTGCTAATGCGATACGCCGGACCCAAAAGGGTACCTTAAGGCTATCCGATATAGTTTCAAGTCTAGAGGAAAGGCCATTCTTAATGCATTTCGCGATCTTTAACATATTTCAAAAATACAAAGGCGAACCTTGGAGCGGGGCTGAAGCGACTTCCGATAACGATGGATGGTAGGCCCGATAGGGGAATAAACCATGTTTAAGGAATTTTGAAGTCCAAAATGAATTGTTTTTGGCGACATTTCACAGTTATGCATGCATTTTCCTGTGTTGAGCAGAAAATGACTAAGTTGGTAATTTTGAAGGATTTCAAGGGACTGAGGCACTCTTACGATGCTGAATAGGTGGCCACCTCCCCTTTGGGTGTTATGCCATGATTATGTAATGCTGAAAGAGGGATTCGGGCAGACAAAGGCCCAGGAGACAGAAATTCGAGAAGGAGAAACGAAACCTAGATTGGCTTTAAAGCCACATATAGAAAGCAAACAGAACAGAGGCAGTATTGCAAGCAAATGCCGAGACAAAGTTAGCATAGAGACATAGAGCATTGAAGGAGTCTGTGTACTCATAGAAAACTTGAGAGGTTCAAGTAAAGCTCTTGTTATTGTATTCTGTTTTGAGGCTCAAATTGAGCTCATTGTTGTAAAAAGAACTCTACTTGAAGACATAGTAGAGAGGCCACCACTAAAGGCTGGACCAAGAGATGTATCCTAGGAGTATTGGGTGAACTCCTTATTAAATTTGTTGTGTCATGTGTCATGTGTTGCCTATTATGTTTCTTTTGTTTACTACTTCATTGTTTGTGCATTTCGCAATCTTATCGATCCATTTCTTAAAATGACATAGACAAATCCATGCACATAAGTCTGTAATACCTTATTATTGTCTTAGATCTCATTATCAGATCAAGTGGTATCAGAGCTTTAGGTTCCTAAGGTTACACAAGCTTGTGTTGGACTATTTGTGAATGATAACTAGGTCAAAGCTTAAATTAGGAGAAGGAGAACTGGTTGAAACTAACCCAGAAATTGGTAGAGTCTATCCTAGGAGGAAAATGACAGAAGAAATTCCCTTGGAATCAGACTCTCAGTTCATGGACAATTTCATGACCATGAGAGCCATTGTAGAAGAAATGTATAGAGAATTTAAGAAGGGTCGAAATGAAGATTCTTCAACTTCCAAACAAGACATAGGGATAGAAGAATCTCTTAGAGATGACCATTCTGAAGGCAAAATGAAAGGAAAAGAGGCTCCTCTATCCACACCTCCTGATAGCCTTGAAAATAAAAAGAAGAAAAATCTTTGGTTAAATTAAATGTTAAATTTGATTTGCCAATATATGATGGAGAGTTAAATGCAGAGAAGCTAGATAACTGGATTAGACAGATTAATGTGTATTGCAGGGTGCAGAGCATTGATTTAGACAAGAGTAAAATTTAGCTGGCCAGCCTACGCCTTGGAGGAACTACCTTAGTATGGTGGGAAGGCAAGACACAAGCTGAATTAAAGAAGCATGGTAAAACTCTTTCTGTCTGGAGTGAATTTGTTTATGCAATTAAAAAACAATTCTATCCACTAGCCTATATGTAGCAAGCTATGATGAGTTGGCAAACTCTTCACTAATTAAAAGGGCAAAGTGTACAAAGCTACACCCAAGAGTTTAGAAAAAGAGCTTTGTTTCTAGGAATTTCTTTAGAATCACCTGAAACTTTGCTGAAGTATATAGGTGGTCTACATAGTTATTTGAGGCACACCATTCTCATGTTTAACCCTACTATCATAGATGAGGTATCTGTTTAGGCTACCCATCTAGAGGCTCGAGGCAAGAATGTGAACCCAGAGATTCGGGGATCATCAAAACCCACTGCAATCAAGAACAAGAAAAAGAGAAAGCAGAAATGGAAAGAGAGGAAGGCAAATGCTGTACAAAAGGCCAAACATTCATGCACACACTGCAAGAAGGATGGACATGATGATGAACATTACTGGTCTTTGCATCCAGAGATGAAACCCAAGAAGTTCGATGGCAAGAAGAAGAAGGCTGATGTTGTTGTTCAAAAAGATTTGGGGTCAGACTCAGGTGATGAAACAACCATCAAAACCACAGATATACAAGGTAAAAATTCTAAAGCATCTTCTAGTAATTCTATCCAAACTATTGATAGTAAGGAAATGAGAGAAGAAGACATGAGATTTTTCATATTAGAGTTATTTCCAAGCATCAAAAGATTGATACTTTGTTTGATAGTGGCTCAAAAGTAAACTTAATTTCTAAAGCAATTGTAAAGAAGCCGGGATTACTAACCATACCTCACAAGAAGCCATATCCATTGGGTTGGTTATGTGATAAAGCAAAGCTACAAGTGACTAGACAATGTAAACTTAAGTTTGCCATTGGTTCAACATTTGTAGATGAGGTTGAGTTAGATGTAATTCCCTTGGATATATGTGGAATTGTTTTAGGAAGTCCTTACTTGTATGATAGAAAATCCATCTTCTATAGAGCTGAAAATAAGTATCAACTTGTTAAAGATGGAATATAATATATTGTAAGAGCTCACAAACTAAAAAATAATTATACTCTCATAAACTTAGGGCAAATGAAAAGGATTGTAAATTCATGTAATTTTTTTTTACTGATGGTTGTAAAGGAAAAGAAACCTGAAAAAAACCAATGTATTTGAGGGCTGTGATGCTAAACAAAAGGCTGATTTAGAAAGAGTTGTTTTATAATATGATATCTTATTTCAAGAACTTAAAGGTCTACCACCAAAAAGTGAAATTGTACATGATATTAATTTGTAGCAAGATGCTCCATTGCCTAACATCGAGATGTACAGGTTATCCGCTTTAGAGAATGCATAAATCAAGAAGTAGGTACAGGAGCTACTCGAGAAAGGGTTCATAAGACCAAGCACATCGCCATGCAAATCTCCAATAGTGTTGGTGAGAAAGAAGGATGGTTCGTGGAGGATGTGCATTGATTACCGAGCACTGAATAAAATAACGATCAAGAATCATTATCCCCTTCCTCGCATTGATGATCTATTGGATCAGCTGAAAGAGGCTGTTTACTTTTCCAAGTTGGACCTACGTAGTGGTTACCATCAGGTCAGAGTAGCAGAGAAAGATGCATGGAAGACTGCTTTCAAAACAAAGCAAGGGCTGTATCAATGGCTAGTTATGCCTTTTGGCTTAACTAATTCTCCTGCCACTTTCATGAGAGTAATGAATGATGTACTCAGGCCTTTTATTGATGATTTTGTAATTGTATATCTAGATGACATTCTTGTATTCAGTAAAACATGGGAAGAACATTTGAAGCATATAAAGCAGACTCTAGATGTTTTGAAAAAATAAAATCTTTATGTTAAATTATCAAAGTGTGAATTTGGTAAAACATATTTGAATTATTTGGGTCACATTGTAGGGGGTGGTGAACTGAAGATAGATCCCTCTAAGGTTTCATTCATTGTAAACTGACCTAAACCCAAGTCCGCTACCGAAGTTAGAAGCTTCCTAGGGGCAGCACAATATTGGAGAAAGTTTATTGCTAACTTTTCCTTAATTGCAGCTCCCTCACATGCTTTGACAGAATTGAACAAGGTGTTTCAGTGGGGAGGAAAACAACAGAAAGCTTTCGACACCTTGAAAGAAAAAATTAGTACAACACCAGTACTAGCATTGCCAAATCTTCAACAACCATTTGAGATCGAAACAGATGCCAGTGATTATGCCATGGGAGTAGTGTTGATTCAACATGGTAAACCCATATTCTACCATTCTGAGACTTTTACTTCTGTAGTAGTTAATTGTCCTACATATGATAAAGAACGGTATGCATTAGCTCAAAGTGTGAAGAAGTGGAAACATTACTTAATGGGCATAATACATACTGATCATCATCCACTTCAGTACTTGCACTCACAAACTAAATTGCAGTAATCAAGACACTATAGGTGGATGGGTTTCTTACAACGGTTTCATTTAGTTACAGATATAAAAAGGGCATACACAATAAAGTTGGAGATATGTTGTCTAGACCAATCATAAATGCATCTACTATACTTAAGCATAACTCAGTAATGCATGAAAGCTACATTGAACAATATGCTCAAGATATAGACTTTAAAGATGTATATGCAGTTTTAAGTAATGGAAAAAAGGTAGAAGAATTATATTACTATGTTAAGGACTGACTCTTGTATCATTTGGGAAAGCTATGCATTCCACAAACAGAGAGAATTAACATAATTAAGGAGGCACATAATTCCCTGATATCAGGTCATTTTGGTGTAAGTAAAACAGTTGCACAGCTACAAAGATACTGCTATTGGCCAAAAATACATGAAACAGTTTCTAGATATGTAAGAGGGTGTACCATGTGTGCTAAAAGCAAGCCCAGCAATAGAAAACTAGGCTTGTAATCTCCACTACCAGCTCCTTCCTGTCCTTGGGAAAGTGTTTCCATGGACTTTGTTGGGGGATTGCCAAAATCTAGAAAGGGACATGACTATTTATATGTTATTGTGGAAAGGTTCAGCAAAATGTGTATTTTAATACCCTGTAATAAGAAAATTACAACTGAACAAACATCGGAATTGTTCTTTCAACATGTTTGGGTGCATTTTGGGTTACCCACTTCCATAGTATCTGATCGAGACTCTCGATTTGTTGGGAATTTTTGGTCAAGTCTGTGGGAGTTAATGGACACCAGACTGAAGAAAAGCACAACCTTTCATCCACAGACAAATGGCCAAACAAAGGTAGTCAACAACACAGTGATCCAGTTTCTCAGGGGTTATTGCAACAAGCATCCCAAGCTTTGGGATGAACACTTATGTTATGTGCAAAATTCTTCCAACTGCGCTAAACATTCTTCTACACAGAGATCTCCTTTTGAGACTTGTTTTGGTTTCATACCAAGGTCTCCCTTGGATTTTGTCTTTGAAAAAGACATAACAACTGTTGGACACAGTGATGTGGACAAAGCAACTAGATTCATTGAACAGATCTAAGAAATTCACCAGGCAGTATAGGAATAGTTGGAAAAGAGCCAAGCCAAATACAAGGCAAGGCATGATAAACACTGGGTGGAGCACAACTTCCAAGTTGGCGATCAAGTTTGGCTATATGTCAGCAAGGACAGAATGCAAGGTGAAGGAAAGAAACTGAAGCCAATAAGGTATGGGTCTTTTAAGGTACTTGAGAAAATTGGAGAGAATGATTTCCGCCTTGATATGCCAGCATACATGCACATCTATTCAGTAGTAAATGCAGAAAATTTAAGACTATTTGAACTTGCATTAATTGAAGATCTTGAAGAGCAAAGTCAATTGCCTTCCATTGATAATCTGTTGCCTGAATACCTCAATGAGCTGTAGTAAGATACAGTTCTGGACAAGAAGGTGGGGACAATGCATAGAGGGGATGTAGAGTACCTTAGAATTGGACTCAAAGGTTCAAAACCCAACAGTGCAAAATGGATAGCGATTGGGCAAGTGAGGCAGCTGTATCCTCACTTAAACAATGCTTGAAACCAACTTTTGGTGGTCCAAAATCCTTTTTAGTGGGAAGTCGTGATCCAGATGGATCTAAGAAACACTCTCTCTCTTCAAAACTTAAAGAAATCATGCCAAAAACCAAGGAAAAATCGCATAAGGAATCCTTTCAAACCACTATCGGGAGGCAAAATCCCGTGAAATCAATGGAAAAACAGAGTATCAAAGGCAGAACAGGTAATACACAGTAGCCATCAGATCTAGTTGATCAATGGTCCAGATCTTAGTGGTGGATTGCAATCGGCGGTGACCTTCAGCAGAGATCGTCGGGATCCACATGAGACTTGCGATATCGATCAATGGGATTGGTGGAATCCACATAAGGCTTGTGATGATGATTGGCGAAGTTAATCTGGACCGTCGATCAAGCACGCAGATCGATGACCCATATTACATCGCTGGATTGCTATCGGGGGATTGTAGAAGTGCTTACAATGGCCTAGGGGTTATTTGGATGAGCGATTGCGATATCGTAATCCGAGCAGCCTAACATGCGATCCGATGGACCGTGCCCAATGAATATTATAAGCCATATTACATGGACCTTGAGATCCACCAAGCATCAATTTTAATGTATTTTGTAGTTTCATTTGTTAAATGAAATGCGAAGGGGAAAAGCGCCGATGCTATATGCTGGACCCGAAAGGGTACCTTAAGGCTATCTGATATAGTTTCAAGTCTGGAGGAAAGGCCATTCTTAATGCATTTCGCGATTTTTAACATATTTCAAAAATACAAAGGGGAAACTTGGAGCGAGGCTGAAGCGACTTTCGATACCAATGGAGGGCAGAATTGATAGGGGAATAAACCATGTTGAAGGAATTTTGAAGTCCGAAATGAATTGTGTTTGGCGGCATTTCACAGTTATGCATGCATTTTCCTGTGTTGAGCATAAAACGACTGCGTTGGTAATTCTAAAGGATTTCAAGGGACAAAGGCACTCTTACGATGCCGAATAGGTGGCCACCTCCCCTTTAGGTGTTATGCCATGATTATGTAATGTTGAAAGAGGGATTTGGGCGGATAGAGGCCCAGGAGACAGAAAGCCGGGAAGGAGAAAGGTAACCTAGATTGGCTTTAAAGCCACAGACAGAGAGCAAATAGAACAGAGGCAGTATTGCAAGAAAATGCTGAGATAGAGTTAGCATAGAGACATAAAGCACTGAAGGAGTTTGTGTACTCATAGAAAACTTGAGAGGTTCAAGTAAAGCTCTTGTTATTGTATTTTTTTGTGAGGCTCAAATTGAGCTCACTGTTGTAAAAAGAATTCTGCTTGAAGACATAATAGAGAGGCAACCACTGAAGGTTGGACCAGGAGATGTAGCCTAGGAGTATTGGGTGAACTCCTTATTAAATTTGCTGTGTCAAGTGTCATGTGTTGCCTAGTATGCTTATTTTTTTTACTGCTTCATTGTCTGTGCATTTCGTAATCTTATTGATCCATTGCTTAAAATGACATAGACAAATCCATGTACATAAGTCTGTAATACCTTATTATTGTCTTAGATCTCATTATCAGATCATTTGTCATGCCATATTTATCTTTTCTCATTGGATGATTGATCTCTTGAGTACATGGTGGATATAGGCATGTCAAGAAATCCTCAATCTCAGGTTCTAACAACTACTCTTCATCAAACTCAACCCATAATTTTCTGGTCTCCTTGGAAGATTGGTGAAAATGATTAGGGAAGACTTCTAGATTTGCTTGTGGCTCATCAAACTCTTGATCTTTTTTCACTTCTAGAGACGCAAATATGCTCTTGATTTCTACCAAGACTTGCTCTTCCTGAAAGGTAGAGATTTTCCCAGCTGTTGATAGAATATGAGAGAGTTTTTGGAGTAACATTCTTTGGAATCTTAACCAATCCTAAGTTATTCTTGCTGGTCATTGATCCCTTTCTAGCTCATGGATTAATACTTTTGGGGGGGGGGGGGTGTGGTGTTCTTACAACATCAAGATATAAAGTTCTTAAAGAAATAAATGAGATAAAAAAAAGAAGAAAAAATACAACTTTAAAGCAATTTTGTAGTGTACTTAGACGCCTTAACGTTACTAAGACCTGTTGTCACTAGTTATCTATTCATCATCAGTTAGCTTCTTCCTTTCCATGAATCGAACTAAAAAAGAAAAACACTTACATAAAATCAACTAGACCAACACAACAAATCTTTGGAGAAACCCCTACCAAAGTGGATGGGTCAGGCTAGAACCCTTTTAAGATATTATGAAACAAGGGTGTCTTTGTGTCTTACTGTTTCTCCTCCCCCAAGTCATGAGTATTAAGAAAAACAAGAAAATAACTAATCCACCAATGCTCTAATCCCTTTTTAGCACCTCCCTGGTAACAACACCAAAAAATGTTGGGCCAAATATATGTATTATATTACCAACATTTATTTATTGAATCAAGATTGTAATACTTGGAGATGCAAACAAAGTATATGCGGGATCAAAACTATAGTCTATATAATGCCAAAAAATGATGTTGAAAATCAACAATTAAATGACACGTTTGAGAAAGTAAACTAAAGGTTGATAAACACACATATTGAAGCTAAAATATGTCTAGCCAATCCTTGTCTCAAACCCCTTGGCACAACTCCCGAGTGCAATATTTTTCTTTGCTGAGACAACACTCATGCACTCAATAGCAGGTTGAGTTTGAGGAGTAAAGGATTCTAGTTATGTTTTTTAGTTCCTTGAAATCAAATTTTGAAATCAGAGACAAAGCATTAAAACATAAAGCATGTAATAACACGAAAATTGACCCATGCTATTTGAACATAAAAACCATCTAACTAACAAAAAAAAAAGGTAGATCAGACTCAGGGTTGAGGGGCCCTTACTAACCCGAATAACACTTCCAAGAGAAATCATATCAGGCTACAATGATGAACCAAAACTCATAAACCAAACAACATTCATTGATGGAAAATCAAAATTGTTTACAAGAAGAGGTAGCACACAAGCTTGCTGCGACAATGATTCCTCTATTAGTTATCTATCCTAGGTTTATTACATGTGAATGATTAGAAAAACCGAACTCTATTTTAGACTGAATATTTATACAAAAAGAGAATTAGGATGGATCAAAACCAATCCCTCAATCTCAAATTTGCCTAACTATGAAATACATTCAAGATAGTAAAATAATGATACTCAAAACAAACTCGATATCTTGCTTCCCAAATATAATAATACATCTTAAAAAAATGGTTCTATTATTCAAGGTAGTTGAGACTCATTTTCCCTTGTTGTCTTGATCATTGATTTGACATTTTCTTCAAATCTAGGCACTGTTTATAAATTTGGGCAAAATTGTTCGTTTTGGGCATATAGCGTTAAAGCACCATGTATATCTCTCAAGCCATTTAGTATTAAAAAAATTGGGCCTCATTACAAATAAGTTTCCATATTGGGAACAAAACACATAGCCCATAATTTTCAGATTCACCCTCATGACCTTGGAAATAATGTCCAAAGTTGACTGTCTAGAAACTTTGACTTGTAACATTATTTTGAAGGAGCTTCACACATGTGACTTGGGTGTGGTCTGAATAACATACAATTAGTCTAATATCTCTGCCTTCAAAACCCATGTGGTGATATTTCTTCTAGAAGGGGTGAAAATGTGCTAACCATGAATGGGTACCAGAACTGAATTGTTGGTAAAAGAACTACACTAAACAATTCATCATTAGCAAAATCAACTTGAAATTCAATTAATTCATGAGAGACTTAGGAATTAATGAAAATAAGCAACTTTTACCTCAATGTGCATGTCAAAAAGGTTGATAATGCATAATGAGAGGGGCAATATGCAGTTATAAGGGCAAGGTATTAGTGGTAAAAGGTCAAATGAAAGGTTGAAAATGTGACAAAATAGGAGCCCAACACATGTGGAGTGGGTTAAGATGAGCTTTCTTGAAGAAACCTAGCACTTTGAAACTGGATTGGTTTACAATAGTATGGAATGTGAAAGGTTACTTCCTTTTCATATCCAATATCGATTTTACTTGTATTATTGATGACTTTTTCCCAAGGCCCAATGGTGGGCTTGGAAAGTGCAAGTGAAAATTTTTCATCTTCTTATTAATCTACCTTTGAAGTGACATCATTGATCTAATAATATGCTAACAGTTGGCATGACTCTCTTCCTAACTCAAAAAGGGAATTGTTCTAAGTAAGGACTAGTTCAAATTGATCACTCTTCATTGTAATTCAACTTGTTAGAGTCACAATTCAAGCTAGAGACACTCTACTTTGTCCCGTGCAACTTGTAAACAGATTTAAACATCAATAAGAGTAGCTTTGTCAATTGTGATGTTGGTGTTAGCAATAGATAGTATTATAGTATTTAATAACTCTAATACCTCATTAATTCGATCCATTTTCAATAACTCAGTCTTAGTAAATCAAGGGTGTCAACATCTATCAAAAATGCAGTTGTTTACAATGCAATTTCAACTTATTTTGAAAAAGTACAAGTGAACTTACAAACAAATTATTTTCAAATTGCAATAATTCTTCAACATCTACTCTCCACCCAGGGACTATACTATAAACTTAATAATTATAAATCCTTAATTGTTTCCTTCCGAAGCTTGCTAGGAATAATTGAAATAAAATCTAAGTAATACCACCTTTGGAATGTGTGCATCTTTTTCCGGCATGAAGAATTTAACGTTCATCAATTTGTTCTCATTCTTAACTTGAAACTTACCAACATATATGATAATTAATTTCAATCTACTAGCCTTTTCCAAATAGCACTCTTATACATCTTTCTAACCATTAGATGTAGAATGAGAGATCAGAACAAGTCTCAAGTCCCATCCATGAATTTGGTCAAAAATATAAATATGATAACCCAATATTTTAGAGGCCCTTCTAATTCATAACCTAAAAGAAAGAGTATATTCTTATGCAGGAAGTTGGAATTACACAATGCCATCTACTTCAAACCACCAAAGTGATTGAAGATATGCCACTTTATGGAACCATAGAGCTTGGGGAGAGAAAATATGTTAAAGTCGTCTACTACTACCAGACTAGGAAGTGTCATTCTTCACATCGAATACAATATGCTCCAGTTACACTCTTAGACACAACAAAATTATGTTACGCGCTTTCTATAATGTGTTTATATCTTTTTCTTAATGAAATATCCAATGCTACATGTTATTTCCTAAAAAAAACAAAAACATAAGGGGAATATGATATAAAACTTTAGCAAATCTTATAAAATGTATGCAATAAGAGAAAATGGATGAGATTTCTATAAAGACAACAACTACAAGCAAACAGGTTGATAGAACCCAAGTGGATAAGATTAGGAGGATGTAGAAACAATAGTGGCGAGAACTGCCATTCAAAAATTGAGCCCATAGGTTTGTTATGAAGATATAAGTAGATTTCTCATAATGAACCAATCATAAAAAACTGTAATTCAAGACTCAAGCTTGCCAAATAATAACAAAAGAAATTGAACTATAAAAAATGTGAAACTTAAGAAATAAACAACACCTTAATGATCTATGCTGAACCTTTGAAGATTGTCTAAACCTAGAACACATATCTTCTCTACATGAGCTTCAAGAGCAGTGAAAATGCACTTGCTACATCAAAATAACAAGGCGGCATGGTCTTCCAGTTTACTCTTTTTTCCTCCTTGGGCATCTCGATCCTTTTTATGAAGTCCACACAGCTAGACTTGTAGATGGGTCACAGATGGATTGTATGCAGTCTTCCTCCCACCACACAACACCAAATTAATAAACCAAACTGGTTTAATCACCCCTTCAATCTCATTGGCTAGAATCGAGTTTTCTTTATAAAGAATAAAAAAGATACTTTAAGCGCCACAAGAAAACTTATAATATCATAATATGAAAAATTCATTGCCGATAGGATTCAGACAACAAATAAACAAAGAAATAACATTATTATAGATATTTTTTTGTGCTTGGAATTGATGCACTCGACTTTGTAGATGTTTAAGAAGCCTGCAGAGAAGACATTTGAATGCAAACTTGCATCCACGATGATATGCCTTCATTTTTGACCTAAAAAAAGAACACTATTGAATATGAACTAGTCAAATCTCAACTATCCAGAATATGTCTTAATTAGAGAAGGAATGCCAAATCTACCAGTGCAATTTTCTCTCAGAAGGAATGCTAACAAATAAGAATCTCCAAGGGATGTACACAATTAGCTGCTGAATAAAAGTTTATTGGAAAACACCTTGGATTAGGTTTAGGGTTTTGGTCATCTTAGTGACAAAGAATATTTTGGAGGAAAGAGAGTGTTGATGACATATAGACTCTAAAAATTAGAATACATAGTGATGAGAAAGCATGTGGAAAGCGTTACAACTTGTGGAGAGAATCTAAAGTTCTCAATAGGTTGCAATGGTAGATAGATGTTGATTAGACTGTGAAAGTGAGGAGAAGGCAGAAAGAGCATGTTGAGAGAGAGATAATACAAAAAAGAAATAGGCATGGATGAGGTAGAGATGACAAAGAGCAACAAGTAGAGAAAGGCATGGACAACATTGATGTAAGTATAGACCCGATGAGGTGCATAAATGGGCACAAACCTCTGGCTCTTACAAAATTGAGCAAGCGAGGAAGGCACTTGCTCTAATAGCACTATTAAGATAACGTAAATGGGAGATAGATTTTGATAAGGCATGAGACACATTATCATTATTATGATACACATATATATAATGTTTTATGAATTTTGGTTTCATATTCTGAGAGGTATCTTAGATTCTCGATGGTTTTTCAAGTTAATAACACAATTTCACATAATCCATGAGAATACATAGGGGGAGTATAGAGATACTTTCACCTTCTAAATTTCTAGAAAATTGTGTTGATTAAGTGTGTTGGAACAATAGGTTATTTCTAGAACTTCTAGATATAATAAATTGATTGTCGAGGAACAACTTCAAGTTCACTAGAGAAGTCTACTAGGTAGTGGACAAGTTGGTCAAACCAAACAAAGGTGGTCTCGACTCAATGAAATTGTGTGAAAATCAAGGCAGAAAGGTAGTAGATCTAGGTGTGCCTTAGGTAATTAGAGTTTACCGCGGTCTTCCTCGTTCTGATGAAGTCAATTATACTCTAGCTATATATTAAATAATCCCATGGATTGGTTTATCAATGATTAAGAACATCAATCAAATGTTCTTGCATATGTCAATTTATGCTCTATTGTAGTTTAATTTGTAATGATGTCTTTACACATAACCTTCTTAAAATTTATAACTCCTTACTCTTGCAATTCTTTAGTTTTCTACTAATGAATGAGTATTTAAAATGCCATTCCCAATCATGGAAAAATGGTCTCAACATATCTATATCCATTTTCAAATATCTTCTTGTGGGATGCGACCAATAACAACAAGCTAAGAAAAAGAAGACAAGGCTTACTCATAAGCTAAATCAAGTCAATATTTCCAAGAGTAACATCTAACATCCAATGCTTAATGAAAAATGGGTGGCTTTTGATGCTATGAGTGTTTGGGTTCGAAGATTGCATAGGGTATGGTTGATTATGGTGTCCTATAATCTCTAAACATATTCCTAATTGATATTCTATTAGGGCCTCCCTTCATAGGGTTTCCTAACTACGAGTGGCTTCTCAAATATATTAAAATTACCGGAGAGAAAATTTATTAAGAGAAAAAATAAAACAACTAGCAACATCTCATAAAACATAAACACAATGTTTTATCTTGGAAACCCTAATCCGGGGAAAAAATAGCTTAAAAAATTCCATTAGTCCCTTAGCGAAAACCCGACCAAGTTGACTAAGTGAACCCTCACCGCTCACCACCTTGGCCCATTACAATGAAGTCTTCCCAAGCCTTTTAAAGGCTTCATTACATGCAATCCACGAGAAAAAAACCATAACAACAAAGACAATGTGCCCAAAACCACCACTGTAGACCAAGTAACTTTAAATCTTTCATCAAGTAAAGTTTTACCTAAAAAACCCCCTTAAAACTTGACTTAGGGTTTCCCTTGACCAAATCCACCCAAACTAGCCAGGTGAGCTAGCATCACTCACCTCTGAGCCCTATGTATCTAGGGTATCAGTTAATTTGACATGCCCCTATCACCTAGGTCTAACATTAGAATTTACCAATAATTTCCTAGTGTATGCATGCCTTACTAGGTCTTACAGTCCTATGCCCATTTACGTGTAATAAACATATTTTTTTCCTCCATTATATCTTTTTTTATGCGTCATTGCTTTAAGACCATTGGATTCCAGATCTGCACCAGTGTAGTAGATCCTCCTTCATGTTTCCAACTTCACACGTCCACCGAAATTCTATTATGTCTTAGTGCTAAGTTGTTCCATCATTTATGAGTCAAATAACTTGATCCAAAACTCCAAACTCCATTTTCCATACTCGTGTGCCTCTCTCACACTCACTAGGCCAAATAAATCATTGGCAACAATGTCATCCCTTTGAAGCCAACAATTAGCTTTGATATATCCATTAGATTCAAGTAGAAAAGCCATAAATAAACATTTGGCTATGATACCGTGTTAAAATTATTAGATAGAAAACTAATTTACTACAAGAAAATTAAAAAACAATAAGCAAAAAATCACAAATCATAAACACAATGCACACAATGTTTGTCTTGGAAAAAGCCCAATCTAGGGAAAAAATAATTGATAGAATTCTATTATTTCCTTGGAAAAAACTCAACCAATCCGACCAAGTAAGCCATGTATTGAGGTTAACTCGAGCAGTTGGAGACCTCAATTACGAGAAGAACTTATAGTGAAGGAATGGGCATCATTGGTCTAGTGGAGGGCAGCATGTTGAAAGCCCAAAGTAGCCCTAGACGAGCTATCCTGAAGTGAAGAAGAGGAGCTGAAGGTTGGGTGAAGTTTGGTGCCGAAGTGAAGCAACTTGATGGACAAAGGTGATTGCTAGCTTGGAAGATTGAAGCTCAGGTATTAACCAACCTAGAGAGTAGTTTGATGAGGCCGTGTACATGCAACATAAGTGACTTGTAGTATTGTTAGGTGGCAACCCTCTTGGAGTCTCAATGTGTAGTGGCCTTGATGGACTAAGGCACTACTAGTGAGCAGTACGAGAGAGAAGGACCGAGAGGACAAGATACAAAATCGAAGTTGCACAATTTTTTTTTTCATTGTATCTTGTATACCATAGACTGTTGTATTATTCAAATTTGGTTTAATATAATGAAGATTAGGATTTTACATATTGTACAATTTTGTTAAAAATCATGTATATTTGTGCATATGTGATTTATTGCTTTATATTTCCACAGTGAAAAGTAGTTTATGGTTGAGATTCTTGGTTTGGTAGCGTAAGTGATTTTAAGACTCTAACCTAGACCCAAGGTTGTGGAAATTCAACATGAGACTAGAGCGTGTCTGAGCTACTTTGGAAGTCATTGAATAAGAGCTGTGCACAATGAAGTACAATTTAAGAGGGAGTTGGTCACATTGTAAGTGACAATGTCAAAGTTGCAGGTTGGTATCCGATATGAGGATAGGTTGGAGGGGTTCCAACTATAGTCCATGGAAGGAAAGGATCAAGTTATTCTTGTAGGTCAACAGGATATGGGAGTTCGCCGAGAAATCCATAAAAATGCCATCTGATTCGAAGGAGCTGGAAGTGTACGAGGATTTGGATACGAGGACAATATTGATCATCTTAGATGGTGTGAAGGATACCCTAATAACTCATTTGTCCGCTAAGAACACCACACATGAGATGTGAATGGCTCTTCAAAATTTGTTCCAGAATAAGAACGAGAATCAGGTATTGGTTTTGGAGGATAAGTTGAAGTCCACCAAGATGATAAAGGGTGAAGGTGTGACTTCATATCTAACGAGATTGTATCAGGTCAAAGATGAGCTTGTTGCTATTGATGTGACTATTTCAGATGGAGATATGGTAAGGATTGCCTTTAAAGGGTTCACCGAGGAATGGAAGCCCTTCATCAAAGGAATCATTTCCAAAGATAAGTTTCCAAACTGGAATAGGATATGGGATGAATTCATTCATGAAGAGTTGCAAGACGAGTATCTTCATCCAAAGAAGAAGACTTTCGATGATGATGTGGCACTTGCAGCGCAAATGAAGGGTAAGTAGAAGAAGGACTTGAGTAAGGTCAAGTGTTTAAACTATGGCGAGATGGGTCATTTTTCATTGAGATGTCTGATGAAGAAGAACGGAGATGATGAGAATAAGAAAGGAAAGTAGGTCTTCAGTGTTGCCACTTTTGCTGAGAGAGATGATCTTACTAGGGGATTAGAGGAGGAGGAATTTTATATGATCTCTCATTTCTAGGAGGGTACTGTCAATGAGGATTGATGGTATGTGGGCAGTGCTTCGATGAAGCATATGATAGGGTCATAGGAGTTTTTTGAGACTCTAGCTAAATGGGACTTGAAGTTGCACATGGTGTTGTGCCATTCATGATGGAGACAGGATGAGTGATGCGGGTCTAGGATGTACTATTCATACCAGGACTCAAAAATAGCATGATTTCTATCTTGATGATCGATAAGATGGGGTTTGAGGTCTTTTTCCAGGATGAGAAGGAAAGATGCAGGCTTAGAGTCTCTAGCACTTGGAGTTAGAGAGCATGGTATATATGGCTGAAGGGCAAGCCTGTGGATCATGAGAAGCAGATGCAGGTTCTAGAGAAGCATATGCAGGTGTAGGCTTCAAAGGAGCAGGTACAGGTTCCCGAGAAGAAGGTCCAGGTTCTAGAGACTCAGAGGGAGTTGAGTTTGAGAGGGAGCTTGAAGATTCAGAGGGAGACTTTGCAACCCAATAAGAGTGTGTGGTTAGTGGGGAGAAAGGGTGCTTCTACAATTGCCAAGAAGGAACCATTGAAGGATTGGAAAGTGATACAGGAGAACAAGAAGAAGCAAGATTCTTCCAGTGATAGGGACACTTCTGAGAAGGGTGTAGTTCATAGAACATGGATTGTTCCGATTATGAGCACCAGGAGTTGGGCAAGTGTTGCGAGTAGTGATGATGATGATGAGCTACTTCCTAGTATTGGAATTTCCCCCCTCACTAAGAAGGAGTGTTGATTTGTGTAGCTTGGTAGGTACTCTAAGCCCTAACATTCATGGTTTGGAGGGAAAAGCACCACAAGGGTCACTTGTGGGATTGGAACCCAAGGTTGGGGTTTTGAACCCATCAGGATTTTGGCCAAAAGCATGAAGAATTTGAGCATGAGAAAATATGAGGTGATAGACCTTGGCGTGCTGATTCCAATGCTCCAAAGATCACTCAAAACAAAGCTCTAGAAATGAAGATATGAATTTTTGAAGTTGACAATTAATTATGGACGATCAAGTCATGTAGGCTTGGTCCAAGAGACATGTCTCTTCATCAATTTGTGGAGCCCTTCCTTTAGTGTATAAATAGAAGGTGGAGATGAGGCTAAAGATCATCCACTTGTGCAACACATTACAAGTGACAAGCTCGTTGGAGGAAAGAGTTAATCTTTGTTTTGGGCCAGAGGAAGAAGAGACAGACCAACAAGGAGGAAAGGAGGAGAGGGAACTTTTGGGCACTTTTTATGGCTGGATTAATGTCTGAGCTACTATTTTAGAGGGCAAAGGTAGAGGAGAGAAATTCTAGGACAAGTCTGAAGTGATAAAGGGTGGACAAATCCTCATATAAGACTGTCGTAGCCCTAGAATACTGTCATGGGTAGGCCGCAGGCCTAACCAACCCAAACAAAGCTATGTGAAGGAGTTTAAGGGTTGGTTTATGCCCAGGTAAGAAATGTGGATGAAGGGGAGTCTTCCAAAGGCATACCATAGTAATAAAGGGTTGTGTAGGTGACTATTTTAGGGCTGTTGCAACATTCCAAGGTGCCCTAACTAGCAGGAAAGATGGTTAGTGCAAGAAGTGAAGACCTAAAGTGATGAGCATGAAGCACAAGAACATGGAATTTGAAGAGTAAATCAAAGGCCAGTGTGCACAAGTTCACAAGGATAACATGCACATAAGATGGACTTGAAGAGGAGAACACCGGGTGAGAAATTGGCCATAGAAACATTGAAAAATAAATATTATTATTTTGTAACAAAGTTAAAATATAAATGGCCATACTATTGTAAGACCTTGTAAAGAATGTGTACCCATATGAAATTACTGGTAAAGTTTGGATTTAGACCTAGGTGATAGGGGGCACGTTGAACTATACCATGGATATAAAATTTGAGGAAGGTAAGGCTTGGAGGTGAGCGGTTTGGTTCAATTGGCCGGTTTGGATGGATTTGGTGAAGGGAAATCCCCAATCAAATTTTAAGGGGGGATTGTTAGGTCAAAATTGACTAGGTGGAAGAGTCAAAGTTACTTGGTCGACATTGGTAGGTTTGGGCACATGGTTTTGTGGCCAAGGATTGCATGTAATGAAGCATTTAAAAAGCTCAGGAAGACTTCATTGTAATGTGCCAAGGGAGGTGAGGGGTGAAGGCTTACCTCACCTACTTGGTAGGGTTTTGTCCAAGGAACTAATAGGATTTTGTTAGTTGTTTTTCCCCGAATTAGGGTTTTTCCATTACAGACATCGTGTGCATTGTGGTTATGATTTTTGTTTTGTTTCCTATTAATTTTTAATACTTTCTTAGTAATTTTATTTCTCTTCCGTAATTTAAAAAAAAAGACAGGCCTTGTCCTTCCTAGCTCAAGGCAAATATCATGAAGCATTTATTTTGAGACTTTCCATTGGTTAGGTCATGTTTGAAGAATGTTTAGATTTATATGTTTGATAACCCTTAGGAGCATATTCATTGGCATACAATGTTGTTACATGACTCCATATTTGTGGTTTATTCTTCTTTTAGCGTTATTCATCATAGGTTGATAATTTTGGCTCTGTTTTTTCTTTGGATGTTTCAATGTGTATATATTTTTGACAATGAGTTTAGCTCTTTTTCTACCTTTGTTTTTTTATGGAGAGAAGATGTATGTATGTAGCTGTTGGAAAAACAAGTTTCATTGAGCAAGGATGCCAAGATGTTAAACTCTAGTGTCTATTCATATTTTATGGTTTTGCTTGTTGCTTTAAGGAAAATGATGCAAATACCATTTTATATACCCTTCCACTTTTTGTTTACCCTTGATGCAATTTTTTTAAACATGTGATTTTATTTTAATCCCTAGTTCTCCAACATATTAAATCACAAAGCCTTGCAGGGTCAATAAAATTGTCAAATTTTAATTGTCTCAATATCAAGACAAAGTATAGTT
Organism: Pinus taeda; assembly: GCA_000404065.3. Lineage (NCBI taxonomy): Eukaryota > Viridiplantae > Streptophyta > Pinopsida > Pinales > Pinaceae > Pinus > Pinus taeda. The sequence continues at coordinate 168,139 of APFE030118281.1, forward strand.
TTCTAATACCAAATGATATGCCTTATTAACTCTTTTGTTGTAGTGTATTGCCTTGCATGGTATCAAATCATCCTAAGAAATTGTTTATCCAAGAAAATTATTTTCTTGAATGTGTCAAATGTGTTGTTGATATCGAATAATAGGAGAAGAATATTTTTTTGGCACAAATTTGATGGCCTCTAGGCTTTATTGCTTCTAATGAGCTTGAGCGACCATAGTTCATGAATGTTGTTCTCTTAGCTTAATTCTCCAATTTTTTTTCCTATTGGGCTATTTTCTTTGATATTATTCCATAACTAAGGCCATGTTTCAATGTTAGCCTTGAATTAAGTGGTTCAAAGAAGTGCACATGATTCTTTCGAATAAAATACATATAACTATAAATAGGGTTTTGTGGCAATGGCTTTCTCCTTATAAATTTGGGATGTATTTGTAGTCCCTCATACTAGGGGTGATGAATATGTGATTGTTTTGTTGCCATCATGTCACATGTTTCCAACATTCTATTTTTTTAGAGGTACACCAATGATAATTCATATCAATAGATGATAGAGAATTTGGAGTTCACTTGAACCCTACAAGGGTTTGTAGTCCCCATATGTAGTCAATTATTACCCTCTAAAGAGGATAGAAGACCATGCTTTCATGTGGTTGATTATGGATGTTTCTTTAGAAGCTCTTTATATTGTGGATACTCCGAGAATAAGCTCAAAAGAAATGAAACACAGATTCCTAAAATCCAGAATCATTTCCCTGTATGGAGGGGATACATAGAGTGAAACTATTTTACTTGAAAATTTCAGAATGAAGATAGCAAGAAGAGCTGCCCTTTCACAAAGGTCTTCTTCTATCATCATTCAGATTGGTCCTGATTATGGATTCCTGTTGGGATTTGAAACGTTGACAAATATGGTTTCTACTGTGGATACTCCGAGACTAAGCTCAAAAGAAATGAACCATAGATGCCTAAAATCCATATTTGATGTATGTTCTTCCAGTAAGGAACTAATTTTGAGGTATCTCACACTTAATGAGAAAAATTTACATATTTGGAGTCATTTCTCACGACTTGGGGTCATCTCACATTACCTAAGTTATTTCTACATATTTGGAGGACTTATTCAAGAAGGGACCAACCCTATATTTTATCAAATAAGTTATTAACCCTTGACATTGTAGATGAAAAATGGAGGATTAGGTTCTTGAAAATGTTGTTGCACCTCAAGAAGAAGAATGTATTGCAAATCCTAAGAATGAAGAGTTGGAAGGAAACACTATGGCATTTTATGAGGATGACCAACTTTCAGTTACATCCCATGGGTCACTTGTGCTTGAGTTTTTGTATCCAAAACATGAGAAGTGTGATGAAGTTGTTGAATATCCTATTGTAACACTTCATGAAGATCTTGATATGATTGTAGATTATGCATCTCATGTTGGTCTGCAAGAAACACCTCACAATGATGATATACACTCTCATGAAGGCATTCTAGTGGCCTTCATAATAGAACCAAGGAGGACAAAGGTTTGATGAGTTATTTTCCTTTTCAAATTTCTAAATTTAATAATGAATCTATTGATGATTTGAAAAGGACACATGTGGTATAGAAACTCTTACATGATGAAAAATTGCATGTGCTTCTATTAGCTCATGTGATAAAGAACATTGTAACCAATAAGATGACAATCCGAGCACTCTTTTTGTGATTAGAAGACATAGATAGGGCATAGATTGTTGGTTTATTCCTAGAGATCCCATCCATGACATAGATAGAGGAAAATTGGAACTGACACTCCACTTCTAATCAATGTTGGGAGCCATTCCATGCAAGTGAAATTATAGGGATGAAATTTATCCCATGGGCTAAATTAGGGGGTTCTAAATCTTGACAGAATGGATTTTTGTTTGTATAGTAATGCATTATCATAATTCATCCAAAATTTATTTGAAATAATCATGTAAACTATTAGGCCACTCGTATTCATGAGGGAGATTAATCAACATTGTTTTCACCATATGAAATTCTTGTTACAACATCCTATTCACCCTAGTTAGAAAGTAAAACTCATGGTTGTGGTTGTATAAGCTCTAAACAAAATGAATAGAATATATCATTCAATCCCTTATTTTCAATTATGATAAAATATTTCAATATGAAAAAGCTTTTACAATAACTTGATCAAGCTATTCAAACCTTTCCATTCATATTTGAGTGCAAGAAGAGAGGGAAAGATTGATAGGGATGGGGATTTCTTGGAGCTATTTTTCCCTCTAATTTTCATGTGAATCCTATTGGAGCTTCTCGTTCATCCCCATTTACTGGAATGATGATTTTAGAGTTATAATGCCTTGATTTCTTGGGGTTGGGATTATAGTGGAATGAGTTTGTCCTTATATAAGGTTCTTGAAAATGGAGATCTCTTCTACTTAGCCATTCATGTGGTTTACTTAGTGACCCACTTGAAGATGGGTATTTAATTTAAATTGGACAAGGGATCACTCATTTATATCAATGCTTCACATATATTCTAACAACCCTGGTGAAAATTACATGTAATAAAAGTTGATAAAGGAAAAAATATTAACCACAGTTGATGGGAGACTTATTCCAAGATGAATGTTGGGAAATACATCCTAGGGGGGTGTTCATTTGGTTGTTTATGGCTAAGGAAATTGGAAAAGGCAATGGCTAAGGCTTTGAAAAGCAAAAATGGCATTTTTGGCACATTTATTTATGAAAATAATGGAAATTAGGAGAAAAAGGAGGCGAACGGTCACAAGTTGCATGTGAGGAGGAAATTGAAGGAAAATAATGGAAAATGAAGAAAATAGAGCCCTCATTCATAAAAAGGCTTTTGAGGATTAGTTGCTAACCTTTTGTTAGTTGAGTTTTCGAGCTCTCTCATTATTATCTCTCTCTCTTTCTCTCACTCTTGGACACTTAGAGTTTCTTGGAGCATTTTGGCATTGGATCAAGAAAGGAAAAGAAGGAAAAAGGAAGCAAAGATCAAGCAGGGAAAGGCAAGATCAAGCAACTACATCAGGCTTCATTGCAGGTATCGACTTGCATGTGTATTTGCCTTGCTATATTTGGCATGCATGGTACTGCATGTGGTTCTTTTGTTGTTGTGGGATGGGTTTTTCCAGGTGTAATGGTGTTTTTAACCTAGCCTTTCCATTTCCAGATAGCCATGGTGTGATGGGGTTCTCATGTTTTGGTTGAGATGGATTTCTGCATGGATTCAAAGTTGAGTGGGGTGGACTTTTGAATGATAGAGCACATTGCCTAGTGCTCCTTGAACCAAACTGTGGATCATAGTAAAGCCACTAGCCTAGTGACCCTTGAGCCAGATTGTGGGTTGCGTAAATCCAGGATTGTGGTGCCTCGGTGGGCCTAGGAATCCTTACCGGTGAATGACAGGATATATGGTAAAGCCAAGAGGTGGTTTTCTCTCTGTCGGGGCATAATAATCCCAAGTTTGGGATATGCAGTAAAGCCTGGAGAGTGGGTCTCGATCTAGGGCCTAGTGATCCGGGTTTGGATTGCAATAAAGCTTGAGAGACTAGGAGACATGCAAATTCCTCACGATGTAGGTGGAGCAATTCGGTGGCATCCATGCTTGTTTGGCCTAGTCATCAGGTGGAGATCATGATAAATCATGTTATGATGTGTTCATTGTGTTGACTTAGTGATCTAGGATGGATTACAGTAAAACCTAGTTTCTATTGATGACATTGAGGTGGTTTAGCCTCAGTATGCCCTGGTTGGTTCTTTTGGTTTGAGTCCCACATTCATGCTTGGAATATGGAATGAGTGTTAATGATTGAAGAGAGATTTGGCTCAGCCATTCTATGGTTGGATGGAACGTGGTAGTTGATGAGCCTCATCATTGGGTAACTATATGGACCTTAATCCACCTCCTAGCTTAGTCAAATAAACTCTTCTCACAATTTATTACATATTTTGATTATATTTTGTTTAATGAGATGAGTCAAAGTGAGATATTATGCCTAGTGGACTAATGTGCATTAATTGCAGGTTTGTGAGAGAAAATCATGGAATTTTGGCTAATTAAGGGCTGAAACTCGAATGAGATAAGGAGGAGAGATTGTAGGAGGTAGATCCTCCTCATTTACTCCTCCCTCATTCAAATATTCCTCCATTAATCACACTAGCTCAGAGTACAAGCAACCAAGTCATGGAGATCAAAAGGCAGCTGAGCAAGTGACAATGAAAGAGCTAGTTTATCTCGAGTTTGGGAGCCGAGCCTCCCTAGATTTAAGGAGGTCATTGGGGACTTCAGTTGTATAAATAAAGAGGCCTAGAGCCTCATTAGGATTTGAATTTTTTCTGTAAAAACACTAGTCAATTTTGAGTTCAAGACTTGTGGAAGACATTTTTATGTAATTTTCTGTTTTGATAATGAGAATGAGAAATTCCTTGATTCGACACTGAGTTAACCCAAAGGGCTAAAGCTCTTGGGTTAGGGCCCAACCCTAGCAACAAAGGCTCCTTTTCTTGTATTTGTATGCTTATATTGATTTCATAGATTAATGATTGAATTGTCTTTAGAATTATTTCATTACATGTAGTATAGATTTGATTAGTTTGCTTGCATTTGTGCTTTACTCCAGTAGTAGTATAGAAGAGAAAGGAACATCAAAAATATATCAATAGGTTGTTTTGGCCTCACACCTTCCTTCAGGGATCATGGTTTGAGGAAAGAACTCCTATGCAGTGCCAAAAAGACATAATTCTAGTTTCTCATGGAATTTAGGGTTGTCTGTACTTAGGCCAACATCTGATCAGTTTGCAAGAGTATGATTTAGTTATCATTTCTTCTACCTCCAGGCTTACATTATATCTCATCAATTTTCCATTATATTCTGCAAGTTCTCCTCATGCATGAAGTAGGTAGCTAGCTCATGAAATTCTACTTTCCTTAGATAATTGGAATTCTTCTTGTTTGCATGATTTTTGGGTAAATGTCAATGTTTGATGCAGTGCAGGTGTTTTAGAAGTACATAGAGATTTCATAGTCAGAAAACTTATACCAAATTCATCCGTCCATGATCATTCTTTTATTTCACTAAAACCATCACCAATTTCATCATTTCACAAGGAAACTTCTCCAAGCTTGTCGAGAAAATCTAACCATCTCCCAACCTTGGTTTTGAGTTCTGAAGTGGTCCTAGGCACTCCCTTGCCTCATTCCATCCACCAACCACCTTCTCTAAGCCTTCCACCACCTTCAAAACCCATCCTTTTGCTCTCGGCTATATCTTGTAGAAATCCCTTGCCTCATTCCATCCACCAACCACCTTCCCTAAGCCTTCCATCACCTTCAACACCCATCCTTTTGCTCTCGGTTGTATCCAGTAGAAATACAGGGGATCTTGTAGGTTTTCAGGACATCCTATAGAATGCATTACGACATCATGTAGGTTTACCTGTAATGGCCTGTTTTGAGGCCTAATTGAGGAAAAAGCCTCTAGGAGGTCCCCTACTAGTCTCCCCAACCTTATAGCCATTCAACATCATCCCTAAGTCACCTGCCATGTCACCAAAATAGATTAGCTTTCACACTTAACATAAAAAAAGACAAATAGGAAAAACATAATTATTTTATTCATTTACATGCACAACAATAGAATGTTTGATGCTTTGAATTTGCATGCTTAGGATAGTAGCATTGCATACATGTTAACTTAGCATTCTTTTGAAGCATAGCCTCTTAGCAATTAGTTAGAAAATGGTGTGTTTTAGCATTTGATTTCAGTCTTTTTCCTTATGGTAGTAGACAAGCTTTCTCTTAGAGTAGATTTCTCTTTCCCTCATTGGTAATCAAGCTTCTTCTAAATCCATAGAAGTCCGGTTTGAAAAACCTTAGCTGTCTATCGCCAGCTTAGCAGTGACAATGAGGAGACCCATCACATTTACTTGTGTATATGACACTATCACCTCCAAGTTTGTACGAACCCCAAGTTAATAAAGTAAATTTGGTAGCCTGAGGAGTTGCAACATTCTTGCTACAATACTAGTGCTCATCACTTTTTGGCGTCGTTGCTGGGGAGGTGTCTGAGTAATATGCAATTACTGCTTTCTTTCTTCGATTTTCTTATCTATGATATTTTGCTATTAGTTTCATTTCTGCAAGAGTAATTTAGTTTAATTTCTTTTCCATTCTGCAAGTAAGATTTCATTCAAGTAGTTAGTTTTCATTCAGTCTGCAATTATTTTCAAAGCTTGAAAAAAAACACAAAACAAAACAAAAACATTTCTTTCATGCCTCCTAGGAATAAGGATAACTTAGGGAAAATTTTCCCAAATACCCCCCACTGCTTCAAACAGCCAACCTTCCCTCTTCTTCGATGGCTGTGAATTGGAGGAACCCTTAGGTGAACAACCAAAGATATTTGAAGAGCCTAAAGGGGGATAAGAAGAAGAAAAAACCATTCCAATTGACCCAATGGCTGAAAATAGAAATGAAAGAGGAAATAGAGAAAGAGTTGAGGGTGCCTTCCCCACTAGGGAAGCCAATGGGGATACCAAGATGAAGAATATAAGCCCCTATGCCCTTCCTCATTTCCATGGCCTGACCTTAGAAGATCCAGACGCTTTCTTGTTTGAGTTTGATGTCATATGCAAAACCTATGATTACACCAATGATGAGTAGAAGTTGAAACTATTCCCATCCACTCTCAAGGATGCAACTTTGTGCTAGTTCATGGGTTTACCTGGGGATATCATCACAACTTGGGCTTAAATGCAGCAAGACTTCAACAACAAGAATCGAGACTACTGTAGGTCTAAAGACACTAAGGAGAAATTTTTTAGGATGACCTTAGGGCATGATGAATCCCTAGAGGATTATGAAGAAAGATTCCAACTTAGCTACAAAAGGGCTAGGCGCACACTTGACCCTGAGTCACTGAAGCTAGTCCTACTTAGAGGGGTAAGGGACGATCTTCTGGATAGCCTAAACTTGTTGGCAGGAGGGGACATCTACCAACTACCATATGAAGATATCAAGGCTGTCTTTAGAAACCATTCTAGGGTAGCTAGGAAAAAGGGTAGGGATAGACAACCTATGGTCAGTCCATCCTCTTCCAATACATCCATCAAGGGTGAAATTGGAAACATGGTGGAAGTTTTCAAGAGTGAGATGCTACAAACCCTTGCACTACAGATGGATACTATGCACATTAAGAGAAAACAGGAGGAAGCAGAGACAACCTTAGCCATTTTCTTCCCTAGAAGCACAAGGAGGCACCCTAGGAATGAATGTCCATTAAACCTGATTGAAGTCTGCTTAGTCTATGAAGAAAACCACTCCACAGAAAAGTGCCCTTCGCTACCTAGACTAAAAGTTGTATATTAGGGAACTAAAGGGGTGACTGAAAAACTCTGCTACATAAATCAAAGGACACCCCATAGGTCTCGGCCATACCAACAAGGCATGCAAGGGTCATCCCATGCATATTACAACCCAAACCAGACCACATCCACTCCCTCTTGGGGGAGCCCTGCTCATCCTTCTTGGTCTACACCTCCTCCTTGGTCCTTTGCGCCTCAGTATCATTCCCAACCGACCAACCAGTCATTTCAACCATATGCTCTGCCATAGCCTGAGTGGAATGCACCACCCCAGGGGTGGAGGCCCCCATACAACAATGCTCCAGCTTTATTGCCTTCACCACCTACTCAACCACAATTTTTACACCCTGCTCCACCTAAATAACCCCATATGCCTGCCCAACCAAATCTGAACTCGAACAACAGACAGACACAACAAGTATACAGTGGAGAGACATCCTATCATGCTTATGTTGTGGATATTTAGGAAATCAACCTAAGATCTGGGAGAGTACTCCCGGACAACCAACCTCTACCTCCACCTAGGGAGAGTGAGGAAGAAAGAGAGAAAAGCATGCCTAAAGTAAATCAACCACCCTTTCCTAAGAGATTAACTCAACCAATCCAGTCTACCCCGGAAGAGACTGAACTTCTTGGAGAATTGAAAAATCTATGTGTCAAAATTCCACTTCTCCAAGCTATAAAAGATGTACCTATTTACAAAAAGTTGATTAAGGAGAAGTGCTTCAAACATCCAGGGAGGCAAAAATGAGATTCCCCTACCATTACTGTCATTGGTCATCTATTTGATTTAACGTGGGGGCAGGTAATTTGTCCAAAGTATTTGGACCCTGGAAGCCCTGTAGTAGATGTTCACATCAATGGCAACATTGGCCCACACACTTTGCTTGATCTTGGGGCTTCCATTCATGTGATGACCAAGGACACCATGATGAAGCTCAACCTCCAGGGTTCATTGAGAAAGACCACAACAGTCCCGCAACTTGCAGACCATTCCATAGTGACCCTTGAGGGGATTGTGGAGGAGTACCTTGGGAGTACCCTGCATATTTGCTAGTTTTCCATCCTAAAGCCAAGCTTACTGGTTACCCTCTCATCCTTGGGAGGCCCTGCTTAGCCACTGTCGATGCCTACATTAGCTGCAGGGCTGGAAATATGACTATAAAAAATGGGCATATGTCTAAGCAGTTGGTCCTGTACCCTCCTGCCTATCCATCTCTAGAACATGACTTACCTTTATGGCTGGAGGAGGAGGAAGAAGATGAAGTTTATTTAGGCCAACTCTATACCCTAGAAACAACCATGGGACGAGGACAACCGGATGAATATTATTTGATTGAACACATACTCCAAAGTCCAACTCCCAACATATTGTCCTTAGAGGAAGTAGTAAAGGAAACCCAGAACAACGATCAAATTGATATATGCTTAGCTGATTCAAACCCTACTTGTGTCAAAACCATAGAATTCAACCCTGAGAGAACTTTGAAAATCAACCCATCTCTTTCTATACACCAAGAGTAAAAGTTGTGTAACATGCTAAAGGAACATCTAGGTGCCTTTGCTTGGAGTTACAAAGAAATCAAGGGAGTGCACCCCTCGATGTGTAGCCACCACATTTATATCAAAGAAGGTTTCAAACTAGTCTGAAAACCCTAAAGGAGAATGAATCCATATCTCAAGGATATAGTTAAAGAATAACTACAAAAGTTGCTAGATGCAGGATTCATTTACCCTATCTCAAACAGTGAGTGGGTCTCTCCTTTGGTGTTGGTTCCAAAGAAAAATGGGAAGTGGAGGATTTGTTTTGATTACAGAGAGTTAAACAAAGCCACAAAGAAGGACCATTTCCCTCTACTCTCATTGACCAAGTGTTAGATGGCCTGGTAGGGAATTTTTTTTTCTCTTTCCTAGATGGCTTCAACGGGTACAATTAAATCCAGATCAGCTTGGAAGACCACTTTCCAGAGAGTAGTCCTGAGTATCTGTGCCGAGCTAGTCCATGATGCAATAGAGATTTATATGGATGATTTTACACCCTATGGGTGTGATTTCTAGGAGGCTCTGTCCAACTTAGGTAAGATGCTGAAAAAATGCATTGAAATGAACCTATCCCTTATTCCCAAAAAATGTGAGTTCTTGATGACTGGAGGGACTGTGCTAGGTTATTCAATATCTTAGCAAGGACTGCAAGTGGACCCAAACAAAATAGCCATCATACAAAGGGTCCCACCTTCGCAAAAGCAGAGAGATGTCAAAAGTTTTCTAGGTTTAGCTGGATACTATCGGAGGTTTATAGAAGACTTCAGCAAGTTATCTCCTCCTTTATTTGGGTTGTTGGCGAAATACTCTGAGTTTGTATGGTCAAAAAGTTGTCAAGAGGTCCTGGATGCCCTGAAGGACAAGTTGACCACTGCACCTATTCTTCGAGGCCCAAATTGGGCCCTCATTTTCATATACATGCTGATGCCTCACACAAAGCCATAGGAGCAGCTCTAGGCCAGATAGATGAAAAATTTCCTTATGCCATTTACTTTATCAGTAAGAACCTGTCAAAGGCCGAATTGAACTACATAGTGACCGAAAAGGAGCTCCTGTCAGTTGTGCATTAATTGAACAAATTTAGGTATTACATTATAGGTTATCAAACATATTTTTATACTGACCATGCTACAATTAAATATTTAATGAATAAACCTGATGTGAATGCTCGGATTATTAGATGGTTACTTTTATTACAACAGTTTGATCTAACGATTATTGATAAGTCTGGAAAGGAAAATGTTGTTGCAGATTTTTTGTCTAGATTAACTTTGCCTGCAGGGGAGGAAGGAATGGTTGATGATCAGTTATCGGATGAACACTTATTCACCATTTCATTCTCTCTCCATGGTTTGCTGACATAGAAAACTATTTGGTGTCTCCAGAGTTCTCACCGAGTTTGTCCTCCAAAGAGAAAAGCAAGATTGTGAGGAAGAGCACCCCATTCACTTGGATTGGGGGTAACGTCTTCAAACTAGGCTTGGATCAAATTTTAAGAAGATTTGTTAAGGAGGAGGAAGTCTTTGACATCCTTCTAACCTGTCATGATGAGTCTTGTGGAGGTTACTTTGCAGCTAAGAGGACATCATTCAAGCTGCTACAAGTTGGTTATTATTGGACCACTCTTCATCAGGATGTGAGAACATATACTAGTTAGTGTGATTGGTGCCAAAGGACGGGAAAACCTACTCCAAGAGATGAAATGCCTTTGCAAACTCAAGTGACGTTTGAGCCATTTCACAAGTGGGGCAGGGATTCCATTGGTCCTATTGCCCCTCCTAAGAAAAAGCAATACATCATTGTGTGCACTGACTATTTGACCAAGTGGGTTGAAACCAAGGCAATCAAGGCAGCAACAGAGGAGAAGGTGGCTGATTTCTTAAGGGAAAATGTATTTTACAAGTTTGGGTGCCCTAGAGAACTGGTCACTGATCAAGGCAACCAGTTTATATCCAACATGATTGAAGACTTGTCAATCCAACAAGAACAAGCATAGAACCTCCACTCCCTATCACCCACAAGCTAATGGGCAAGTGTAGGTGACCAACAGAGCGCTGGAGGGCATTCTGACCAAAGTGGTTAGCACCAACATAAAAGATTGGACAGATAGATTAGTTGAGGCCACTTGGGCCTACAATACCACCTGGAAGACCACCACTGGATTCACACCCTATGAGTTGGTCTATGGGAAGAAGGCCCTGTTGTCCATTGAATTTGAGTACAATACATGAGGATGGTAGCCCAACTAGATCTAAATCCCAGCAGTGCATAAAAAGAGAGATTGCTCCAGCTGAATTGGCTGGATGAGTTTAGAATGCAGGCCCTCCTACACACAAAGGTGACTCAACTTCAGAGGAATATTTGGCATGGCAAGAGCATCAAGGATAAGAAATTTCATGAAGGTGATTAGGCTTTATTATATGATTCTAGATATAAATACTTTAAGGGAAAGTTAAGGACTGGATGGTTAGGGCCTTATATCATAGAGAAATGTCATGATAATGGTTCAATGCAGATTAGAACCATAGATGCAGAGACCATTCCTTTACTTGTTAATGGGCACATATTGAAGGTTTACAAGAGGCCATTGTTAAAGCAAGAGTTCGTTGATGGTATCAACAAAAAAATTATGGTGGTGGAGCAAGTCTCAGCTCCTACCTCATCAAGTCACTGAGAAAAAAAGAAAAAAAGAAAGAAGAAAAAGGAAAAAAGAGAAAAATAAGGAGACTCAGGTGAAAACCTCCATGAGGCACCTGAGTCCCACTGTTGGGTTGAAAACCTATTGAGGCGGCCCAATGGTGTAAAAAAAAAAATATAAATAAAAATATCTTTGGGTGAAAACCTCTCTTGAGGCGCTTAGGGCAAGCAAACAAATTTTCAATAAAATAAATAAATAAATAAATAAGAGAAAAGGAAAATTATGAAAATATTGTTTGTAGGTCAGCAGGAGGACGATCAGAGCAACAAAAGAGAATCAAAAGGGACCTATCCAACTCATTTCTTATTTCTCCATTCATTATCCTTCATCTTTCCATCATTCCCTCCATTTTTCCACTTATTTACCTTAGCTTGCAAGGGTTCTGTGTTTTTTACAGGATTCCCTAAAAACCTATAGGATGATCCTGTATGGATTACAGTGGCTTGGAAATCCTAAAGGAAGTAACCCTAGAGAAAGGGGATGACATTTCCATGTCAAAAAAAAAAATTCCTACTTCACCATCTCATCATCATACCTCTCTTCACCATGATCACCACTACATTCATTAAAAAAGTCAGTTTCATTTTTTTTTTTTTTTTTTTTCAAAGAAAAAACACATAGAAAAGAGGGTGGAGAAAGAGAGCAAGGGACTGAAGGATATTTTCCTCATTCACAAATCCCTTTACCCCTCCTCTTCCCATTCCAACCACCCTTAGGATCCAACAGTAGAAAATGATTAAGAATTTTGAGGGAGAAGTAGCTACAAGACATACTGTAATCCCATAAAACAAAAATCATAGGTTGCAGTCATCTTTAAGCATGGAAGATCCAGAGGTAGAAGAAGCTCCTCTAGAGCCTAGCAGCAACATCAAGATCATCATCATCATCAACACCAAGTACCTACACATCAAAGAATATCATCAAAGGACGATAAAAAAGAAGAAGGAGAAAAGCACATGCAGCCAACACACAACAAAGACTTCATTCTTCAACAAACATCATCAAGGCATCATTACCAAAGGTAGGTATCTCATTTCCACTCTCTTGTTAGCATAATGTGATCAAAAGATGTAAAAGTTGTGAAAGAGTTGGTTTATAAGCGAAAGGTGGCAAGTTAACTTGGCCACCTTTGTTCAGTCAACGAGGAGAAAGCAGTTAGTCCTTACACACGTGGCAATAGTCAAGTCAAGGAAAAGAAGGATGAGGTTGAAAGTAGTTAATCTACGGATGCCTAAAGTGAGAGTTGATTACGAGGTGGGGATAATGATGATGTGGTAGTGGGACCAACGGTCCAAAAATAGATATTTGTACCTCAGCTGCCAGCACACCACCTCACTCAAATCCCCCATATGAGGAAATAAACATTGATCCCCATGCATAGAAGCATTCACATTTTCGAGGCTCTACATTAGAAAAGTCACTCTTGGCCCTCAAACAATCTACAGGAAAGGTAATTTTTTTTTTCCTGCATAGGACCACCTACAGGATCCTACAGGAAATCCTACAGGATCGTATAGGAGATCCTAAAGGATATAGTCCAACACCTACAAGATTGGCAGTGAGCAGTTTCAAAGGGAGAAAAATAGGGGTTGGCTTCATCAAGCAGTGATAAGGATGTAGGCTCTACATTTCCCCACATTTTTCCAAGTGAAAGGAACATAAACAATTCTTCTAGTTTGTTGAAAGTAATCGCAGCATAAGGGAATTTCATACACAAAATTTTCGTTTAAATTTCCTCATTCATTAAATTTGGTAGCAGACTTATACAACCCTCCATCCATCACCAAAAATGTTAGGGGGGGTTTAATAAAAGGGATACCATCAACACAGTGAGGATTCATCAGCACCCTCCTATGCTAGAGATATTCACAAGCCACAATTGGATGGGTTTCTTTGAGAAATTGAGGGGATATGATGATGAAGTAGCCAGAGATTTTCCTCTCTCCCTCATTCCACTGACTAGGACCAATGCCACTATTGTGGTGAGGGGCCTCTCCATAGAGCTCATCACCGAAATCATAGGCAAAATTACCATACTTCCCTTAGGAGTTCCTTGGAGAAAGGAGGATAAGGGAAATAGCCAAACTGCAAAGAAGAAATTCTTTTTAGAAGGAGAGGAGGCCATGGAAGACAAAAATGGAGTGAGAAGAGTAAGCCTACCCCATCCTTGGAACGAAATTAGCTACTAACTTATAAAGTATATCTCATGTGAAGGTAGGTATAGTGTGGTATAAGGATACCACTTTAGGCTTCTTCAAGAATTGAGGTTTGGAGCAGACACATCTCCTCAAAATAGACTCAAAATCCCCTACTTCCTTCTTCAATCAGTGATAGATATGAACATGAAGGTGTAGGAAGGAAACCATCAACAACGATCGCATCATGGGTTAATTAGAATTATCATAGAAGATTCCCTCCAAAACCTCAGAATCCTTATCACATGGGAAACTTTTAGAGACATGCAAATAAAGAGAGATATAAAATCCCTTGAATATACAAGAGCCCAACTGCCAGTGAAAGGGATGAAATAGAAACAAAGGAGGATGAAGAAGAAACTGAAAAAGAGGAAGAAGAAACAGAGAGGGATGAAGAGGAAATAGACGAGGAACAAGAGGAAGAAAAAGAGAGGGAAAGTGGTGAAGAGACAAAAGAAGATGCAAATGAGGAAACTGATGAACATAGTGAGGAACTAGAGGGAGAAGAAGAGGAGAAAGACAAAGATGAGAGGGGGAATGGAAAAGAGGAGGTGGAAGATAAGGAGGAATCACCAAGGGTATTTCCAGAACTCACTGAGAAAGAGGCAATAGTTTCCCTCACTTCCCTTAGTACCCCTATCAAAAAAAAAGGGAAAAGACAAAGACAAACTTGATTGTACTTTAGGACAAGAAAAAATACAAGAATAATGTAGGGAAAACCTCACTCTCCCACCAAGGTTCCTATTTTTATTGAAGAATCACCCAAACAGAAGGATACGATGGCTCCTCTTATGAAAACTCAAGGAGAAGGATCATCAGGACAAGCCTCCCCCAAGTCTCCCATCACTTATGTTAGAAGGCCTATCATTAGATCTGCCTCATCCGAAGGAGAAGGCATCCTATAGGATACACAAAAGGACCTATAGGAAGCAGAGGCAATCCTATAGGAAACTCTGCTAAACCTACAGGAAATCAGAAATTGGATAAAGAAGGGAGTATGCAACAAGAAACAAAGAAGGAGGATTTAGAGCTAAGGGAACCTAGTCCTCAACCTAACCTTGACTCCTACTACAAGCTTATTGAAGGGGGAAGGGTCATTCCACAAAATTTTTCCATCCCATTATTCTTTGTGCTTGAGAAAGAGATGGCAAGAACACAAAGAGGGATGCAGATTGCCAAATCAAAAGGGGTGGAGGACATAGGTCACATCGAGGAAAAAGTGAAAGAGATGGGCAAAGAACTAAGAAGCCTGAGGGATAAAGAAGCAATAATGAAAACACAGTTGGAGGCAGAAAATGCATGGTTAAAAGGACAACTACAAGAAAGAGAGAATCAGTTGGCATCCATGGCCAGTCTATCCTTAGAGGAAATCCAGTGCAGGATGCTAGCTAAGTCATATGCATTATAACTTAAGGAACAATGAATTCAGTTCCAAATCAAGACCCTAACACAGAAAGGCACAATGCCATTCTAGGATTATATGTAGTTCATTGATCTTTATGATCAAAGCACATTGGAAGATAAGGCTAAACTATCTGAGTTCTACCTACATAACTTAGCCTTGACATAGCTAAATGTGTGGGACCCTAATTCAAAACTAGGGGACTTACAGTTGATGGTTTTGGCATCATGAATGAACCATGAGGAAGCAAGGGCTGTTGAAATGAAGAAAATAATGGCAAGGGAAGAAACAAAGCCTCTCATGATAAGAGCTGAGCAGTCTAATCCAATGGCTATCATCATCACACATATATCTTGCTGCCAGATACCTTGATGCCCAAGAGAAAGCAATTTCACACTTTGAGGATATGTTCAAACTCTTAGGGGATGACCTCATGCAAGATTTCCAAAGGAGATGGAATACTTTGCCTCACAGTTTGAAAAATAGAGAGTACCATTCTCCTCAAAGAACAAGAGAAGCACTGAACATGACACCCATGTACAAGCAAGCTCTCCAAAGACTCAAAGTCAATTGGATTGGCTTGAGACTTAGTCCATCACTGCTCTTAGGGATGTTAGAAGCAAGGAAGGAAGAGCAAGAAAGAATGCAGTGGGAAGAAATAGAAAGGAAGGCGGGATTCTATGCACAAGAAGAGGAAACTACAACAGAAGCATGGGATGTTAGGGAGGCCACTAGAGCAATGAAAGACATGGATAATGATTGAGTTGCTCAGAGGATGAGAAACACTTTCAGTAGGGGGGTGATGATGAGCCTCATCAGTGGGTAACTATATGGACCTTAATCCACCTCCTAGCTTAGTCAAATCAACTCCTCTCACAATTTATTACATATTTTGATTATAATTTGTTTAATGAGATGAGTCAAAGTGAGATATTACGCCTAGTGGAATAATGTGCATTGATTGTAGGTTTGTGAGAGAAAATCATGGAATTTTGGCTAATTAAGGGCTGAAACTCGAATGAGACAAGGAGGAGAGATTGTAGGAGGTAGATCCTCCTCCCTCATTCGAATATTCCTCCATCAATCACACTAGCTCGGAGTACAAGCAGCCAAGTCATGGAGATCAAAAGGCAATCGAGCAAGTGACAATTAAAGAGTTAGTTTATCTCGAGTTTGGGAGCCAAGCCTCCTTATATTTAAGGAAGTCATTGGGGACTTCAGTTGTATAAATAAAGAGGCCTAGTGCCTCATTAGGATTCAAATTTTTGCTGTAAAATCACTAGTCAATTTCGAGTTCAACACTTGTGGAAGACATTGTTATGTAATTTTCTGTTTTGATAATGAGAATGAGAAATTCCTTGATCCAACACTGAGTTAACTGAGAGGGCTGAAGCTCTTGGGTTAGGGTCAAACCCTAGCAGAAAAGGCTCCTCTTCTTGTATTTGTATGCTTAGATTGAATTCATAGATTAATGGTTGAATTGCCTTTAGAATTATTTCACTGCAAGTAGTGTAGATTTGATTAGTTTGCTTATTAGTTTGCTTCCATTTGTGATTTACTTCAGTAGTAGATTATAAGAGATAAAGGAACATCAAAAATATGTCAATAGGTGGTTTTGGCCTCACTCCTTCCTTCAAGGATCATGGTTTGAGGAAAGAACTCCTATGCAGCCCTAAAAAGACAAAATTCTAGTTTCTCATGGAATTTAGGGTTGTCTGTACTTGGGCCAGCATTTGATCAGTTTGCAAGAGTAGGATTTAGTTATCATTTCTTCTACCTCCAGGCTTACATTAGATCTCATCAATTTTCCATATTATTCTGCAAGTTCTCCTCATGCATGAAGTAGGCACTAGCTCATGAAATTTTGCTTTCCTTAGATAATTGAAATTCTTCTTGTTTACATGATTTTTGGGTAAATGTCAATGTTTGATGCAGTGCAGGTGTTTTAGAAGTACAAAGAGATTTCATAGTCAGCCACCTCATTCCAACTTCATCCATCCATGATTATTCTTTTCTTCACTAAAAGCCTCACCAATTTCATCATTTCACAAGGAAACTTCTCCAAGTTTGTTGAGCAAATCCAACCATCCCCCAACCTTGGTTTTGAGTTCTGAAGTGGTCCTAGGCACTCCCTTGCCTCATTCCATTCATCAACCACCTTACCTAGGCCTTCCATCAACTTCAACACCCATCCTTTTTCTCTTGGCTGTATCCTATAGAAATACAGGGGATCCTATAGGTTTTTAGGACATCCTGTAGAACACATTAGGACATCTTGTAGGTTTACTGGTAGTGGCCTATTTTGAGGCTAAATTGAGGAAAAATCCTCTAGGAAGCTAGAAAGGGTTCCCTACTGGTCTCCCCAACCTTCTAGCTATTCACCATCATCCCTAAGCCACCTGTCACATCACCAAAAGAGATTAGCTTTCACATTGTCACATAAAAAAGGACAAAAAAGAAAAACATAATTATTTTATTCATTTATATGCACAATAGTATAATGTTTGATGCTTTGAATTTGCATGCTTAGGATAGTATAATTCCATACATGTTAACTTAGCATTCTTTTGAAGCATAGCCTCTTAGCAGTTAGTTAGAAAATGTTGTGTTTTAGCATTTGATTCCAGTCTCTTTCCTTACTGCAGTAGACAAGCTTTTTCTTAGAGTAGATTTCTCTTTCCCTTGTTTGTAATCAAGCTTCTTCTGAATCCATAGAAGTCTGTTTTGAAAAACCTTAGTGGTTTATCGCCATCTTAGCAGTGACAACGAGAAGAACCATCACATTTACTTGTGTATACGGCACAGTCACCTCCAGGTTTGTACGAACCCTAGGTTGATAAAGTAAAGTTGGTAGCCCTAGGAGCTGCAGCATTCTTGTTGCATTATTGGTGCTCATCACTTTTTGGCGCCATTATCGGGGAGGTGTCTGGGTAATATGTGATTACTGCTTTCTTTCTTCCATTTTTTGTCTCTGTTATTCCGTTATTAGTTTCATTTCTACAAAAGTAATTTAGTTTTTTTTCTTTTCCGTTCTGCATTCTTTTCTTTCCTTTCCATTCTACAAGTAAGATTTCATTCAGTCAGTTAGTTTTCATTCAGTTTGCAATTTCAATTCTGCAATTATTTTCAAATCTTGAAAAAAAACACAAAACAAAACCAAAAACTCTTCTTTCATTCCTCGTAGGAATAGGGATAACTTAGGGAAATTTTTGCCAAATACTCCCACTACTTCAAACAACCGACCTTCCCTCTTCTTCGATGGCTATGAATTGGAGGAACCCTTAGGTGAACAACCAGAGATATTTGAAGAGCCTACTGGGGAAGAAGAAGAAGAAGAACCCATTCCAACTAACCCAATGGCTGAAAATAAAATGACAGAGGAAATAGAGAAAGAGTTGAGGGTGCCTTCCACATTAGGAAACTGATGGGGATACCAAGATGAAGAATATAAGCCTTTCTGATCTTCCTCATTTCCATGGCCTGACCTTAGAAGATCCATACACTTTCTTGTTTGAGTTTGTTGTCATATGCAGAACCTATGATTACACCAACATGAGTAGAAGTTGAAACTATTCCCATCCACTCTCAAGAATGCAGCTTTGTGTTGGTTCATGGGTTTACATGGAGATAACATCACAACTTGGGCTCAGATGTAGCAAGCCTTCAACAACAAGTATCGAGACTACTGCAGGTCTAAAGAAACTAAAGAGGAAAATTTTGGGATGACCTTAGGGCATGATGAATCCCTAGAGGACTATGAAGAAAGATTCCATCTTAGCTACAAAAGGGCCAGGTGCACACTTGACCCTGAGTCACTGAAGCTAGTCCTTCTTAGAGGGGTAAGGGAAGGTCTTATGGATACTCTAAAGTTGTTAGCAAGAGGAGACATCTACCAGCTACCCTATGAAAATATCAAGACTGTTTTTAGAAACCATTCTAGGGCAGCTATGAGAAAGGGTAGGGGTAGTCAACCTATGGTTAGTCCATCCTCTTCCAATACATCCATCAAGGGTGAAATTGGAAACATGCTGGAAGATTTCAAGACTGAGATGCTGCAAAACCTTGCCCTACAGATGGACACTATGCACATTAAGAGAAAACATGAGGAAGCAGACAGAGCCTTAGCCATTTTCTGCTCTAGATGCTTAAGGAGGCACCCTAGGAATGAATGTCCATGAAACCTAATTGAAGTCTGCTCAGTCTGTGAGGAAAACCACTCCACAGACAATTTCCCTTCACTACCTGGACTAAAAGTTGTATATCAGGGAGTTGAAGGGGTAAATGAACAACTCTGCTACATAAATCAAAGGAGATCTCATGGGTCTTGGCCATACCAACAAGGCATGCAAGGGTCATCCCATGCATGTTACAACCCCAACTAGACCACATCCATTCCCTCTTAGTCCCCCCCACTCATCGTTCCTAGTCTACACCTCCTCCTTGGTCCTTTGCACCTCAGTATATGATCCAAGATCTCTTTCTTATAGATGTGTTAAAGAATTACATGCATAAACTGTAGCTGAAACATAGAAATTTAATGTGCACATGAGAGAAGAGGAGAAAAAAATAAAGCATGAAAGAAGACAACAAAACTTGATAACGGAGTTCGTTTGACTTAGACTAGGAACCTACCCAGCCAAATCCGAACCTGAACAACAGACATGCACAACAGGTATATAGTGGAGAGACATCTTATCCTTCTTATGCTGTGGATATTAAGGAAATCAACCTGAGATATGGGAGAGTACTCTTGGACAACCAACCTCTACCTCCACCTAGGGAGAGTGAGGAAGAAAGAGAGGAAAGCATGCCTAAAGTAAATCCACCAAACTTTCCTGAGAGATTAACTCAACCAATCCAACCTACCCCAGAAGAGACTGGACTTCTGGGAGAATTGAAAAACCTGTGTCAAAATTCCACTTCTCCAAGCTATAAAAGATGTATCTATTTACAATAAGTTGAATAAGGAGAAGTGCTTCAAACATCCAGGGAGGTGAAAAAGAGATGCCCCTACCATTAATGTCATTGGACAACTGCCCGACTTAATGTTGGGGTAAGTAATTTATCCAAAGTATTGGAACCTGGAAGCTCTTTAGTAGATGTGCATATCAATGGCACCATTGTGCCACACACTTTGATTGATCTCGAGGCTGCCATTAATGTGATGGCAAAGGACACCACGCTCAATATCAATCTAGGGTTCATTGAGAAAGACCACAACAATCCTGCAACTTGCAGACCGTTCCACAGTGATCCCTGAGGGGATTGTGGAGGATGTGATGGTCTCCATTGACTCTTGGGAATACCCTGCAGATTTCCTAGTTCTCCAGCCTAAGGCCAAGGTTATTGGTTACCCTCTCATCCTTGGGAGGCCATGGTTATCCATTGTCGATGCCTACATTAGTTGCAGGGCTGGAAATATGACTATAAAAAATGGGCATATGTCCAAGCAGTTGGTCCTGTACCCTCATGCACAACCATCTCTAGAACATGACTTACCTTTATGGCTGGAGGAGGAGGACGAAGATGAAGTTTATTCATCCCAACTCTATACCTTAGAAACAACCATGGGAGGAGGACAACCAGATGAAGATTATTTGATTGAACACATACTCCAAAGTCCAATTCCCAGCACATTGTCCTTAGAGGAAGTAGTAAAGAAAACCCAGAACAACCATCAGATTGATCTATGCTTAGTTGATTCAAACCCTACCCATGTCAAAACAATATAATTTGACCCTGAGAGAACTTTAAAAATCAACCCATCTCTTTCTGTACACCACGAAGAAAAGTTGTGCAACATGCTAACGAAACATCTGGATGCCTTTTCTTGGACTTACAACGAAATGAAGGGAGTGCACCCCTTGGTGTGTACTCACCACATTTATATTAGAGAAGGTTGCAAACAAGTCTGACAACCCCAAAGGAGAATGAATCCAGTTCTCAAGGATAAAGTTAAAGAAGAACTGCAAAAGATGCTAGATGCAGGATTCATTTACCCTATCTTAGACAGTGAGTGTGTCTCTCCTTTGGTGTTGGTTCCAAAAAAATGGGAAGTGGAGGATTTGTGTTGATTATCGAGAGTTAAACAAAGCCACAAAGAAGGACCATTTCCCTCTACCTTTCATTGAACAAGTGCTAGATGGCCTTACAGGGAAAAAGTTTTTCTCTTTCCTAGATGGGTTCAACAGGTACAATAAAATCCAGATCAACTCAAAAGACCAAGATAAAACCACCTTCACTTGTCCTTGGGGTACTTTCGCCTATAGGGTACTTCCTTTTGGCCTATGCAATGCCTCTACCACTTTCCAGAGATCAGTCCTGAGTATCTTTGCCCAGCTAGTCCATGATGCAGTAGAGATTTATATGGATGGTTTTACACCCTGTGGGTGTGATTTCCAAGAGGCTCTGTCCGACTTAGGTAAGGTGCTGAACAAATGCATTGAAATGAACCTGTCCTTTAGTCCTGAAAAATGTGAGTTCTTGATGACTGAAGGGATAGTGCTAGGTCATTCAATATCCTAGCAAGGACTGCAGGTGGACCCAAACAAAATAGCCATCATCTAAAGGGTGATGTTAGAAGTTTTCTAGGTTTAGCTAGATACTATCGAAGGTTTATAAAAGACTTTATCAAGTTAGATTCTCCTTTATTCAGGTTGTTGGCCAAAGAATCTGAGTTTTTATGGTCAAAAAGCTGTCAAGATGTCCTCGACACCCTGAAGGACAAGTTGACCATTGCACCTATTCTCCGAGGCCCAAATTGGGCCCTTCCTTTTCATATACATGTTGATGCCTCACACAAAGCCATAGGATCAGCTCTAGGCAAAATAGATGACAAATTGCCTTATGCAATTTACTTTAATAGTAAGAATCTGTCAAAGGCTGAATTGAGCTATAGAGTGACCGAAAAGGAGATCCTGGCTATTATGCATTCATTGAACAAATTCAGGCATTTACATTACAAGTTATCAAACATTTGTACATACTGGACGTGCTACAATTAAATATTTAATAAATAAACCTAATGTGAATGCCTGAATTGTTAGATGGTTACTTTTATCACATCAATTTGATCTAACTATTGTTGATAAGCCTCGCAAGGAAAATGTTGTTGCAAAATTTTTGTCCTGATTAACTTTTCCTACATGGGAGGAAGGAATGGTTGATGATCAATTACTGAATGAAAATTTATTCGCCATTTCAGTTCTCTCTCCCTGGTTTGATAACATAGCAAACTATTTGGTGTCTGCACAGTTCCCACTGAATTTTTCCTCCAAAGAGAAAAGAAATATTGTGAGGAAGAGAACCCCATTCACTTGGATTGGGGGCAACCTCTTCAAACTAGGTCTGGATCAAATTCTGAGAAGATGTGTCAGGGAGGAGGAAGTCTTTGACATCCTTCTGACCTATGATGATGGGCCTTGTGAAGGTCACTTTGCAGCCAAGAGGAAAACATTCAAGGTGTTACAAGTTGGTTATTATTGGCCCACTCTTCATCGGGATGTGAGAAGATATACTAGTCAGTGTGATCAGTGCTAAAGGATGGGAAAGCCTACTCCAAGGGATAAAATGCGTCTGCAACCTCAAGTGACTTTTGAGCCATTTGAAAAGTGTGGCATGGATTTCATTGGACCTATTGACCCTACTTCTAAGCAAAAGCAGTACATCATTGTGTGCACTGACTATTTGACCAAAAGGGCTGAAACCAAGGCAATCAAGGCATCAACAGAGGAGAAGGTGGCTGATTTCTTAAGGGAAAATGTATTTTACAAGTTTAGGTACCATAGAGAACTAGTCACTGATCAAGGAAGCCAGTTTACATCCAACATGATTGAAGACTTGTTAAGCTAGCATAAGATCAAGCATAGAACCTCCACTCCTTATCACCCACAAGATAATGGGAAAGTGGAGGTGACCAATAGAGTGCTGGAGGGAATTTTGACCAAAGGGGTTAGCAACAACAAAAAAGATTAGGTAGATAGATTAGTTGAGGCCACCTGGGCCTACAATACCACTTGGAAGATCACCACTGGATTCACACACTATGAGTTGCTCTACGGGAAGAAGGCCCTATTGTCCTTTGAATTTGAGTACAATACATTGAGGATGGCAGCCCAACTAGATCTAGATCTCATCAGTGCACAAAAAGAGAGATTGCTCCTGTTGAATGGGATGGATGAGTTTAGAATGCAGGCCCTCCTACACACAGAGGTGACTCAAATTCAGAGGAAGATTTGGCATGACAAGAACATCAAGGACAATCAATTTCAAGAAGGTGGTTGGGATTTGTTATATGGTTCCAGATATAAAGACTTTAAGGGCACGTTAAGGACTAGATGGTTAGGGCCTTATGTCATAGAGAAATGTCATGATAATGGTTCAATGCAGATTACAACCATAGATGCAGAGGCCATTCCTTTACTTGTTAATGGACACAAATTGAAGGTTTACAAGAGACCATTTTCAAAGCAAGAGTTCATTGATGGTATCAGAAAAATAGTGATGGTGGTGGAGCAAGTCTCATCTCCTACCTCATCAAGTCCTTGAGAAAAAAAGAGAGGAAAAAATAAAAAAGAAAAAAGAAAAAAGAAAAAAGAAAAAAGAGAAAAATAAGGAGACTCGGGTGAAAACCTCCATGAGGCCCCTGAGTCCCACTGTTGGGTTGAAAATCTCTTGAGGTAACTCAACGGTGTCAAAAAAAAAAAAAGAGAAATAAAAAGATCTCTAGGTGAAAACCTCTCTTGAGGCGCCCGGGGCAAGCAGCTAGGATGAAAACATCTTGGAGGCAGACTAGTTGCTTTCAATAATAAAAAAAGAGAAAAGGAAAATATTGAAAATATTGTTTGTAGGTCAGCAGGAGGATGATCAAAGCAACAAAAGAGAATCAAAAGGGACCTATCCAGCTCATGTTTTTATTTCTCCATTCATTATCCTTCATCATTCCATAATTTCCTCCATTTTTCTACTCATTTGCCTCAGTTTGCAAGGGTTCTGTGTTTTCTACAAGATTCCCTGAAAACCTGCAGGATGATCCTGTAGGAATTACAGTGGCTTGGGAATCCTAAAGGAAGTAACCCTAGAGAAAGGGGATGACCTTCCCATGTCAACAAAAATTAATTCCTACTTCACCATCTCATCACCATACCTCTCTTCAACATGATCACCCCTGCATTCATCAAAAAAGTCAGTTTCAAACTTCTTTTTTTTCAAAGAAAAAACACATAGAAATGAGGATGAAGACAGAGAGAAAGGGGAAAAAACCTGAAGGATATTTTCCTCATTCAAAAATCCCTTGACCTCTCCTCTGCCCATGCCAACCATCCTCAGGCTCCAACAGTAGAAAATGATTAAGAATTTTGAGGGAGAAGCAGCTACAGGACATCCTGTAGCAGCCTATCCCACAAAACAAAAATCACAGGTTGTAGTTAGCTTCAAGCATGGAAGATCCAGAGGTAGAAGAATCTCCTCTAGATCCTAGCAGCAACATCAGGATCATCATCATCAACACCAAGTACCTACACATCAAATAATATCATCAAAGGACAATAAAAAAGAAGAAGGAGAAAAGCACATGCAACCAACACACAACAAATACTTCATTCTTCAACAAACAACATCAAGGCATCATTACCACAGGTAAGTATCTCGCTTCCACTCTCTCGTTAGCATACTATGATAAAAAAATGTAAAAGCTGTGAAAGAGTTGGTTTATAAGCGAAAGGTGGCCAGTTAACTTGGCCACCTTTGTTCAGTCAACGAGGAAAAATCAGTTAGTCCTTACACACGTGGCAGTAGTCAAGTCAAGGAAAAGAAGGATGAGGTTGAAAGTAGTTAAGCTACGGATACCCGAAGTGGGAGTTGATTACGAGGTGAGGAGAATGATTATGTGGTAGTGGAACCAACGGTCCAAAAATAAATATTCATACCTTGGCTGCGAGCGCACCACCTCACTCAAATCATCCATATTAGGAAATAGATGTTGATCCCCATGCATAGAATATGCCCTCCAAAACCTCAGAATACCTATCACATGGGTAACTTTCAGAGACATGTAGACAGAGGGAGATATAAAAGCCCTTGAATATGACAAGAGCCCCAATGCGAGTGAAAGGGATGAAGAAGAAACAGGGAAGGATGAAGAAGAAACTGAAAAAGAGGAAGAAGAAACAAATAGGGATGAAGAGGAAATAGATGAGGAAGAAGAGGAAGAAAAAGAGAGGGAAAGTGGTGAAGAGACAGAAGAAGATGCAAAGGAGGAAACTAATGAACATAGTGAGGAACTCGAGGGATAAGAAGAGGAGAAAGACAAAGATGAGAGGTGGAATGGAAAAGAGGAGGAAAAATAAAAGGAGGAATCACCCAGGGTATCTCTAGAACCCACTGAGAAAGAGGCAGCAGCTGCCCTCACTGCCCTTAGTACACTTATCAAACAAAAAGGGAAAAGAAAAAGACAACTCCATTGTACTTTAGGACAAGAAAAAGTACAAGAATAAGGAAGGGAAAACCTCAAACTCCCACCAAGGTTCCTATTGTTATTGAAGACTCACCCAAACAACAGGAGAAGATGGCTCCTCTTATGAAAACTCAAGGAGAAGGATCATCAATACAAGCCTCCCCCAAGTCTCCCATCACTTATGTTAGAAGGCCTCTCACTAGATCTGCCTCATCCAAAGTAAAAGGCATCCTAAAAGATACACAGAAGGACCTACAGGAAGCAGAGGAAATCCTACAGGAAACTATGCTAAACCTACAGGAAACTCAAAAATCGGATAAAGAAGGGAGTATGCAACAAGAAACAAAGAAGGAAAATCTAGATCTAAGGAACCTAGTCCTCAACCTAACCTTGGCTCCTACTGCAGGTTTATTGAAGAGGGTAGGGTCATGCCATAAAAAAATTCCATTCCATTATTCTTTGAGCTTGAGAAAGAGAGGGAAAGACCACATAGATGGATGCAGATTGCCAAATCAAAAGGGGTGGAGGACATAGGTCACATGGAGGAAAAAGTTAAAGAGATGGGAAGACAACTGAGCAGCTTGAGGGACAGAGAAGTAATAATGAAAAATCAGTTGTAGGCAAAAAATGCATGGTTAAAATCACATCTACAAGAAAGAGAGAATCAATTTGCATCCATGGATAGTCTATCATAAGAGGCAATCCAGTGCAGGATGCTAGCTAAGTCCTATGCATTATACCTTAAGGAACAATTGATGCAGTTCCAAATTAAGACCTTAGCATAGAGAAGCACTATGCCATTCCAAGATTAGAGGCAGTTCATTGATCTTTGTGATCAAAGCACATTGGAGGATATGGATAAACTATTTGAGTTCTACCTACATAACTTAGCTTTGAAAGATCTGAATGTGTGGGACCCTAATTCAAAACTAGGGGACTTATAGTTGATG
Organism: Pinus taeda; assembly: GCA_000404065.3. Taxonomy (NCBI): domain Eukaryota; kingdom Viridiplantae; phylum Streptophyta; class Pinopsida; order Pinales; family Pinaceae; genus Pinus; species Pinus taeda. Next base: position 194,758 of record APFE030118281.1, read on the forward strand.
GCTTTGGCACCATGGATGAACCATGAGGAAGCAAGGGCTGCTGAAATGAAGAAAATAATAGCAAGAGAAGAAACAGAACCTCTCATGATAATAGCTTAGTAGTCTAATCCAATGGTTGTCATCAACACACATAACTTGATTTCAAATGACTCTCAACTTGCACCCAGATACCTTTCTACCCAAGAGCAAGCAATTACACACTTTGAGGATATGTTCAGGCTGTTAGGGGATGACAACATGCAATCTTGCCAAAGGAGATGGAATACTTTGCCCTACAGTTTGAAAATTAGAGAGTCCCATTCTCCTCAAAGAATGAGAGAAGCAATGAACAGGACACCTATGTACAAGCAAGCTCTCTAAAGACTCAAAATCAATTGGATTGGCTTGAGACTAAGTCCATGTTACACGGTAATTTGTCACTGTTCTCATCTCAGTCCCTCTGCTGTGTCATGTGTCAAATAAACATGTTCATATCTTCCCATTGATGTAAGAAGATTAAGTAAATTCTCTCTGATGCTTCCAATTGACCCTCATTCCCTAAGTTTCTGCCTTGTTGCGAGTAAGTCCTTAATATACACGACATCCCCATGACCATAATAGTTTCATCGTGACTCTGTCACAAGTGTACATCTGTTTCCCACGACGGTCGGATTTCTAGACCCGGCGCAAGGTTATGAGTTGTATATAGTGACGATGGGTTTGTGTGCGTTGCCTCCTAGCGATGTCATCGTGAAGAATTAGTTTATAGCTCACGACGATCCAGATTGGGCGAATTAATTTCAACAGTTGGCCTTCTGGATGTCTCCAAACCTAGTTGTTGGGATAGTTTGGGTCGCCCTTCCCCCTCTAGTATGGTAGTTCTGTCATTTGTGCTACCTTCCTTGAGGATGAGCTCCTACTCCCACATTTCATGGAGACTCCTTCTCCTATTAAAGCACTCACCTTTGCTATGATCTGTTAGTTCTTTTGGTTGGGCAGTGCTGCTAGTGCTTTTGAGTTTGATAGAAAGCTGGTGTGGGTATGACAAGTGTGGGATTGGTGATAGCTTGTGGAAGGTTGTGGAGTGCCCTTGATTTTATATTAAAGCTTATGAGTAAGAGAGAGATATTGCACGTTGAGAGATTCATCCTTGAAGAGTGAATGCTTGAGAAACATACTGGCTGGAACCTCTGAGAAGGCTTGCGACATCAAGACTTGGTTGTAAGCTTACTCTTGATTCATTATTAATACAATCAATGATGTTTTCCTATGTCTTGTATGTAATTTACTTGATAGCTCATGATTTCTTGAATTTGTGAGTAAATAGATCATTGTTGTTTCCCGGTTACGTGCTTTGTTGTTTTCCTTGTATTGTTTCAGGTTAATTGCTTATTAGGGAGAAGGAAACAGAAGCTGGAGCAGTGCAATGGAACTTCATCAACCGTCGGTTTGAGATAGGCCTCCAACAATGACTATTTAAGGAAATCAATTGTTGATCTGTCTTTGTTGTGACTAGACCCACTCTAGGGCTAGAGGGGTTGCCTCTGTTTGCAGAGGGAACACTTTCCTGTATCACAGTCCACTACTGCTCTTAGGGATGTTAGAAGGAAGGAAGGAAGAGGAAGAAAGAAGGAAGTGGTAAGAAATAGAAAGGAAGGCAGGATTCTATGCACATGAAGAGGAAACTACAACATAAGCATGGGATGTCAGGGAGGCCACTAGAGCAATCAAAGACATGGATATTGATTGAGTTGTTGAGAGGATGAGCAACACTTTCAGTAGGGGGTGATGATGAGCCTCATCATTGGGTAACTATATGGACCTTACTCCACCTCCTAGCTTAGTCAAATAAACTCTTCTCACAATTTATTACATATTTTGATTATATTTTGTTTAATGAGATGAGTCAAAGTGAGATATTATGCCTAGTGGACTAATGTGCATTGATTGCAAGTTTGTGAGAGAAAATCATGGAATTTTGGCTAATTAAGGGCTGAAACTCAGATTGTAGGAGGTAGATAATCCTCATTTACTCCGCCCTCATTCGAATATTCCTCCATCAATTACACTAGCTCAGAGTACAAGTGACCAAGTCATGGAGATCAAAAGGCAGCCGAGCAAGTGACAGTTAAAGAGCTAGTTTATCTCAAGTTTGGGAGGCGAGCCTCCCTATATTTAAGGAAGTTGTTGGGGACTTCAATTTTATAAATAAAGAGTCCCAGAGCCTCATTAGGATTCAATTTTTTGCTATAAAAACACTAGTCAATTTCGATTTCAAGACTTGTGGAAGACATTGTTATGTAATTTTATGTTTTGATAATGAGAATGAACAATTCCTTGATCTAGCACTGAGTTAACTTAGAGGGATGAAGCTCTTGGGTTAGGGCCAAACCCTAGCAGAAAAGGCTCCTCTTCTTGTATTTGTATGCTTAGATTGAATTCATATATTAATGGTTGAATTGTCTTTAGAATTATTTCATTGCAAGTAGTGTAGATTTTATTAGTTTGCTTGCATTTGTGATTTACTTCAGCAGTAGTATAGAAGAGATAAAGGAACATCAAAAATATGTCAATAGGTGGTTTTGGCCTCACTCCTTCCTTCAGGAATCATGGTTTGAGGAAAGAACTCCTATGCAGCCCCAAAAAGACATAATTCTAGTTTCTCATGGAATTTAGGGTTGTCTGTACTTAGGTCAACATCTGATCAGTTTGCAAGAGTAGGATTTAGTTATAATTTCTTCTACCTCCAGGCTTACATTATATCTCATCAATATTCCATCTTATTCTGCAAGTTCTCCTCATGCATGAAGTAGGCAACTAGCTCATGAAATTCTGCTTTCCTTAGATAATTGAAATTCTTCTTATTTACATGATTTTTGAGTAAATGTCAATGTTTGATGTAGTGAAGGTGTTTTAGATGTACATAGAGATTTCATAGTCAGCCACCTCATTCCAACTTCATCCATCCATGATTATTCTTTGGTTTCACTAAAACCCTCACCAATTTCATCATTTCACAAGGAAACTTCTCCAAGCTTGTTGAGCAAATCCAACCATCTCCCAACCTTGGATTTGAGTTCTGAAGTGATCCTAGGCACTCTCTTGCCTCATTCCATCCACCAAACACCTTCCCTAATCCTTCCATCACCTTCAAAACCCATCCTTTTTCTCTCGTCTGTATCTTGTAGAAATACAGGGGATCTTGTAGGTTTTCTGGACATCCTGTAGAACGTATTAGGACATTTTGTAGGTTTACCAGTAGTGGCCTGTTTTGAGGCCGAATTGAGGAAAATTCCTATAGGAAGCTTGAAATGGTCCCCTAATGGTCTCCCCAACCTTATAGCTATTCACCATCATCCCTAAGCCACCTGCCACATCACCAAAAGATATTAGCTTTCACACTGTCACATAAAAAAAGACAAAAAAGAAAAACATAATTACTTTATTCATTTACATGCACAGTAGTAGAATGCTTGATGCTTTGAATTTGCATGCTTAGGATAGTAGAATTCCATACATGTTAACTTAGCATTGTTTTGAAGCATAGCCTCTTAATAGTTAGTTAGAAAATGGTGTGTTTTAGCATTTGATTTCAGTCTTTATTCTTACTTTAGTAGACAAGCTTTCTCTTAGAGTAGATTTCTCTTCCCTCATTGGTAATCAAGCTTCTTCTGAATCCATAGAAGTCTGGTTTGAAAAACCTCAGTAGTCTATCGCCAGCTTAGCAGTGACAATGGGCAAACCCATCACATTTACTTGTGTATACAACAATGTCACCTCCAAGTTTGTATGAACCCCGGGTTGATAAAGTAAAGTTGGTAGCCCCAAGAGTTGCATCATTCTTGCTGCAATATTGGTGATCATCAGTAGTCCCATCTCCGGTTGGTATATTGAATTCATTAATCTTAAATTCATTCCCTTGATTTTCATGTGTAAATGTATTGATGTATAAGTGGATGTTATGGCTGATATGCTTATGATATTTCTGTTCCTATTATGCTAGTTATATGTATGTTTTATGACAATAGCTATTTATGGATTTCAACATGTTTTTACTTGTAAATGAATGGATAATGTATCTATGGCCTAATAGATGATAATGCAACAAATGAAATGAGGGAACAATGGTTCATAGCGATTGTTACACAAAAATATCGTCACCTTGATTATTTGCAGTTGGTGTAGGCCTATCATCACCTATACCAGCTTCCTAAGCAAGTCTTAAACCTCGGCTCTTCAAAACAAGCTTGAGAAAAACAATATAACTCTGGTTCCGCACTTTCTCTTAGCTTTTCCTGCGGGCCCACAGCTTTTTTTCAAGATATCTACGTACTTATACGCTCTGTATGTAAAGGGGAGGGTGCGTACCCCTGTAAAAGTCAAAAGGCGCAATTTTTATCTTAAAAAACTCATCTTGGGTTGATTCTAGAGTTTTCTTGAAGGATTTGTTAGGTGGATTGTTCGCTCCAAGTGGTTCATGCATCCCATCATAGGAAGAACTAATCCCTTATTGAGAGGAGCTATCCCTTTGAAGGAGGACTCTATCCCTTTGAAGGAGGAGCTGGTAACTGATCTCCATTGTACTATAAATTGAGGCATTGGGTCAGTGGCCAAAGAGGTTAGAAGCTGAACTTTTGAGGGTAAATGCTAGTGAAATCAAGACTTCCTATTTGAGCTTAAGAGGAGAGATCACATACCTTTTCGGCCCCATTAGGGAGTGAGTGAAGCTTGTCAAAGTAGAGGAGACTTCTTGTTGGACCCTGGAAGGAGCTTGTACAACATCAAGGCAAAGGTTGTAAGGTTCTTTTCTTTTGAATTAATACAATCAAGCTCATTTTTCTCAACAAGTATCTTATGCTATTTGTTTCATGGACTCCTTGACTTTCATGTAAAATATGTTTTATAATATTGGATATTCAGGTGCTATTTAATTGTTTTCCTTGTTTGTGCTTGCAGGTTTGCGACGAAGGAACTTACTTGGATCAAAGAAGTGAAGGCATCTCCGAACTTGCGTTGGACATGAGGTAGGCCCTTAAACACACTTGTTTCCCATTACTTATAAAGCGCATTTAGAGAAAGATAGTGTTTGGTTGGTTTGTTTGTCATTAGCTCTTCATTAGATTCTAGGAAGGTCTGTCTTGTCCACAAGATTGACTGATTCTGCGTGACAAAATGGCGACTCCACTGGGGACTTGATTGTTTTCCTCGATTTTCTTTGACTTGAGAAACTTGTTTTTTGGTTTATGTTTTTGGCTTGTTGTGTGTGGCTTTGGGTAGACTTAGTTGATTTAGCTTTTTTTTTTAATTTTTCATTACTTTAGTTGAAGTCCGCAGCCTGCGCTTATATCGCAGTGCGTACCTGTACGCACTTTTTTTTTGTGCACAGAGCGTACCCGCACATGGGTGAGCTCTGCACCTACGTACCCTGCTAAATTTTTGAAAATTTTGACTTTTGCTCTTTTAGTTAATTTTATTTTGTTTTTCTAGTAATTTTCCTCTGCCCTTACCTGCATGTGACTGGTTGAAATCTTTCCTTGGATTGTTTCATTAGCATTAGGGTTTTAGGTGAAATTCCTAGAAGTTTTGCTTGTTGGGTTTGTTTTTCGATTTGGTTGTGTAGTGGTCTGAGTTTAGAGGCTATAGGGACTTCAGATCACCTTAGTGTCTACCAGTCTTCTTACGAGTCTGACCATTTATGAAATCTCCCCTTGTTGAGGAATCCGCTTTGAGTTTTCTCTTTACAAAACTTCGAAAAGCTTGTGATTGAAAGTTTGGATTTTCATTTTCAAAAGGAAAACAAAAATTGGTTGTTCTTGACTTATTTGTGATTCTGGACAAATTAGTCCTTGGTTTGCTTGTAACCAAGTAAAACATCCTCAAAAAGACTTTTTGTGAGCTTTTACTTCAAATAGGTTTTCTTAGTTTGTAGATCTTAAGTTTGCTTTATTCAATAGTTTTCTCAAAGGTTTGCTTTAGTTATAGTTTAAATGTTTTTTAAGAAAAATATGAAAGGTCTCTTTTGAAAAAATATGTTTCTAGTAGCATTTGAGTTTTCGAATGAAATGAGAAATTCTTGTGAAAATAATTAGTTGTCTCGTTTTTGAGTGCATTGGAATGAATACTCTTCTTTTGATTTGATCGTTAAGAAAGATTTGTGTTTTTAAGTATTTGCATCTTCCAACCCTTTCCTAGCTAGAACTTCATTGAAGAGAAAAGATTGTTTAATCATCTTAAGTGCATTTTTGTAGTGATTTTGAGTCGAGTCTTTACACCACAATTTTCATCTCCATCACCTCTTGACTTAATCAAAAACCACTAAAAGTCACGCTTAAAATAAAATCAATCTAGCAAACTTTTTGTTTCTAGGGCTCTGATACACCAACATAGCTTAGGCTAGTATCTTGGAGTAGGGAGTAATTAACTCTCCAAGATAGTAAAACAAATAAGTAGCTGTATCTTGCGGTAGGAGAAATCCAATTGTTGCATCTATGCTCTGGGAAAGCTCCTCTTAAAGGAGAAGCACGAGATCGTTTCCGAACCAGTGTGGGAATCAATCCTTCCTCATTGGACAATAAAAGTGTAAGAATGAATATTAGCAAGGATGGAAAGGAAAAGACAAAGGTAAAGGTAAATGGTAGCCTAAGAGGACAAGGCCTTAACAGGCAAATGAGAAAGAGAACGTGGCACCACAAAAGAGATTTAATGCAGCTAGACAGGGACATGAGTCGTAGCAACAACATAGAGGTGTTGGTACTGGTTGGTTGGAGTGTTGGACATGTGGCAAGGAACACCTTAAGGGATATTTTCCACAGAATCAGGGTGGTAGGTCTCAGATATACAATGCACAGGAGGCGCAGACTGTTGGGGATGTTGGGCATAACATTCCTCGTATATATGCAACAATGTAGAACAAACATGCAGAACACCAGGCATCTATCATTGTGATGGACAGTAAGATTTGTGATCAAGTTATTTCTATTTTGATTGACCCTGGATCTAATTATAGCTATGTGAGTCTTGACTTGGTGGATAAGTTTTTTTGAGTAAAGAATTGCATGCAGAGTCTTGGTTAGTGTAGTTGGCTATAGGTACCAAGAAGCAAGTGCATCATTGGGTAACAGCCTGTGCATTTGATTTGAATGGTATGCCTACTGTAGTACATCTAAATGTACTACCATTGGGATAATATAGTATATTGTTGGGCCATTAAGGGAATTTTGAAGTCTAAAATGGGCCTCCTAAGGAAATTATAAAATAATAATGGAATAATAAAATAATATTAGATTACATCATCAAAATTTAGAGGGAAAAAAGAAAAAACTATTTTTTAACTTATCTCCCTATGGGTTTACTCAAATTTCGAGCAGAAACACTCACTTGGTGCAAAATTTGATTCCTCATCCGAGGAGTACCCATGTTTCATACTTTCGATGGATCCTACTAGACAAAAAATGAGAAATACATGAAAAATGTCATTACAATCACATTTTTCATGTATTTCTCATTTTTCGTGTAGCAAGGTCCATCAAAAGTATGCAACATGGGTATTCCTTGGATGAGGAATTAAATTTTGCATCCAATGAGTACTCTCGCTCGAAATTAGAGTAAAACCTTAGGGAGATAAGTTGAAAAAATAGTTTTATTATTTTATTATTTTTTAATCTTTTTAGTTTTTTACTAAAAAAATGGTGAATCATCCCCCATGGTTGACATCATCATCTTGAATCCTATTGGTTCTTATAAAGTTTATTTTGGTTGTACATTTTTCTTAGGAGGCCACCTCAAAATTCCCCTAATGATGGATTGATTGTATCTTCATAGAACCAATGTAGACAGTTATAACAAAGCCATTGAGGGTGTTGATGACAATGAGGAACCAAGGGTCTTGCAGGGCAAGAAGAAAGCCACATCAGTTAGGATGGTGACAGCTATGCAAGAAAAGCGTAGCTGCAGGAAAGGGTGTATGTTGTTTGCAATGCACATTTCTAGTGATAAGGGTAAGGAGGTTGAGGATGCAGATGTGTTGAGAAGGTACCTATTTTTGTAACAGCTTCAAGATGTATTTCTTGAGGACATTAGATAGTTTCCACCTCACAGGGAGGTAGAATTTTCGATTGAGTTAGTGCCAGGGGTAGCTCTAACATCAAAAGCACTTTATAGGATGAGCACATTTGAGTTGGTTGAATTGAAGCTCAATTGAAGGAAATGTTGGACAAGGGATACATTAAGCCAAGTGTATCACCTTAGGGTGCACCGGTATTGTGTGTAAAGAAGAAAGATGGTACTCTCGGATTATGCATTGACTACATGTAGTTGAAAAAAGTAACCATCAAGAACAGGTACCCATTGACGAGGATTGATGACTTGTTCAATCAGCTGAAGGGAGTAGCATTTCACATTTCATTCCAATGAAGTCTACATTCTCAACTAGCAATGTAGCACAGGTATTCATCAGAGATGTGGTCGGGTTGCATGGTGTTCCAAAGAAGACTGTGTCAAACAGGATGCGAAGTTCACTTCCAAGTCCTGGAAGGAGTTATTTGTAGGTTTGGGCACAAAGTTGGCCTTCAATACAACTTATCATCCGTAGACATATGGACAAATAGAGAGGGTCAACAAGGTATTAGATGACATGTTGATGATGTATATGATGCATCAGCAACGGAAGTGGGAAGAGTATCTCCCCTTGATAGAGTTCGTATACAAAAACAACTATCAAGAGTCATTCAGGATGAGTCCTTTTGAGGCATTGTACGAGCAGATTTGTAACACTCCTATCAGTTGGAGTGATCCGATTAGCAGGGAATTGATTGGACTATATTTGTTGGCAGACATGGAATAGGAAATGCAAGTGACCAAGAATTATCTAAAGGAAACACATGGTAGGTAGAAGAGTTATGCAAATAGGAATAGGTTGTTCAAGGAGTTCCAAGTCGAGGAATAGGTGTACTTGCGCTTCAAACCGAAGAAGAGCTCCTTTTGGATTGGATCATGTGCCAAGATGGAACCACGGTTTTATGGACCCTTCAGTATCATTGAGAGGAATGGTCCAATAACCTATCGACTTGCACTTCCTCCGATAGCGAAAGTCAATGATGTTTTTCATGTATAAAGATGTTGATCATGTGATTCACTGGTCTATATTGCAGGTGAAACAAGATGGAGAATTATAGTTAGAGCCTCAATGTATAAGTAGAAAAGGTGATCATGCTCTGGAAATGAGTAGTCGATCAAGTTAAAGTGCAGTGGAATCACTTTGGGCCCAATGAAGCTACATGGGAGATGATGGATTAGATGCAGGCTATGTATCCTTCCTTGTTTGTCGGTTGAGGCAAAGCAGTTTTTGTATGATGTTTTGGGTATATGTCTTGGTATTTGTTTTGGTGATGTTTCTATATGTATATGGATGTAAATACCGCCATGAGGTAAGTTATAAAGATCCAAGAAGTAGTTACGGTGTCACGTTATCACTTTTTCATGTTGTCATGATGGTTTGCTTTTCAATAGGGTGATCATTGTAAATACTGCATCAAGCTATGTTATAAAGCTCCATGGCAAGTATGTTTGATTTTTAGTGGTTTTGCTGAGGTCTTGGTGTGGTTTAACACTGAGGACGATGTTCCCCACGGGGGAGAGTTCTGTAACAACCCTGGAGAAAATTCCATGTAATAAAAGTTAATAAAGGCAAAAATAACAACTAGGGTTGATGGGACACTTATTCCAAGTTGAATGTTGGGCAAGACATCCTAGTGGGTGTTAATTTGGTTGTTTATGGCTAAGGAAATTGGCAAGGAAATGACTAAGGCTTTGGAAAGGAAAATGACATTTTTGGCACATTTATTTATGAAAATAATGGAAATTAGGAGATAAAGGAGATGAAAGGTCACAGGTTGCATGTGAGGAGGAAATTGAAGGAAAATAATGGAAAATGAAGAAAAAAGAGGCCTCATTCATAAAAAGGCTCTTGAGGGTCAGTTGGTAACCTTTTGTTAGTTTAATTTTAGAGCTCTCTCATTATTCTCTCTCTCACTCCAACTCTTGGACACTTAGAGTTTCTTGGAGCATTTTGGCATTGGATCAAGAAAGGCAAAGAAGGCAAGAGGAAGAAAAGATCAAGCAGGGAAACGTATGATCAAACAACTACATCAGGGTTCATTGCAGGTTTTGACTTGCATGTGTATTTTCCTTGCTAGATTTGGCACGCATGGTATTGAATGTGCTTCTTTTGCTATTGTGGCATGGGTTTTTCTAGGTGTAACAATGTTTTCAGCTTAGCATTTCCATTTTCAGATAGTCATGGTTTGATGGGGTTCTCATGTTTTAGTTGAGCTAGATTGCCAGATGGATTTGAAGCTGAGTGGGGTGGATCTTCGAATGGTAGAGCACATGGCCTAGTGGTCCCTGAATCAGACTGTGGATCATGACAAAGCCATTGGCCTAATGAACCCTGAGCTAGACTGTGGGTTGTGGTAAACCCATGATTGTGTTGCCTTAGTGGGCCTAGGAATCCTTGCCGATGAATGGCAAGATATACTGTAAATCCAATAGGCGGTTTGTGGGGTCTAAAATGCGAATGCAAATTAGAGTTTAATTTAATGTCAACCCGGGAAGGTAAACTTAGAAGTGCTTATCTAAAATATATAGATCTAGAAAGATTCCTAATTTGTCCAAGATCTTAAAGTCCCCTTACAAGAACATATTCATTAAGATCTCTTTCAATAACTAATCAAACTTAGATCTAACAATTGTTTGAGATCTATGATTCTCTTACAAGAACATATTCTACAAGATCTCTTCCAACATTAGAACATCTAATAAGAAATCAAAAGCTGAAATGAAATAAACCTAGATCTAATAATTGTATGAGATATTATGGTTCTCTTACAAGAACACTTTCAAATAAGATTCTTCCAATATTAGAACATTTAACAAAACTTGAAAGGTGAAATCAAACAAAAACATAAATAAATTATACCTAAAATAAGCAAATAAGCACGCAAGTGAGGCCATGGGGGCCCTCCATAACTCCACAAGCACACCACTTCAATGGAGACTCAAATGTAGAAGCAAAATTGAAGTATGATCCTTTATATCAAAATCTCCATTACAAACCAATTCTAATATTACAAATGGAACTCTAAGATTACAAATGAAGATTCTCAGATTACAAATGGAGGAGATTGTACTCCTATTTATACAATGGGATGAGTAACAAACTCATAATGATCATCCATTAATCTCTCTTTAGTTCCATAAATCTCTCGAAACCATCTAGACACAACCCTTTTCCTTGATTTTCTCATGAGATCATGATCCTTCCATGAGGCTACTCCTTATCAAATCCCTTTGTCCTTGAGTTTTCTCCATGAGATTTAAGCTTGATCAAATCCTTTGGTCGCTTGATTTCTCCATGAGACTTATCTTATAAAATTCGAATTTTGATCATTCAAGGCCACATAAAGGTGTCTGGAAGCTCCTGGAACCTACACATGTCACAAAAACAATTCCCTTTCATATATGAAGTAAAATATATTATTTTCTAATATTTAATCAAGAATTTCTCTTAAAAATGCTTAAAAATAAATAATATTTGGAAGATATAAATGAGACCCATTAATGGTGAACAATAGGGAAATGAAGTGACATGGTGGTGAATAATGAGTGATATAATGGAAGCATAGGTGAAAAATGTATGCTAATGAGTGATATTTGTATGACATTTTGAAGTCCAAACATACTCCCCAATTGAAACTCTTGCATGTCCTCATGCAAGCTACTACAATGACTTATTTGATTTATTTCTTAGATGAACTTCCTTTTACAAGATGTTTGGTTCTTGTGTAACAAACATCTTTCAATCATGCACTTCCTTTTAACTTTGCACATCTTTGGATAACTTTTATTTGTTTTGCAAAGCATTTGCATCTTTTAATGATTAGTTCTTGTGTTACAATCATTATTTACTTTGTTGAGATCTCTTTTTAATGATTGGTTCTTTTGTTTACAATCATTATTTACTTTGTTGAGATCATTCATTTTAAGAAGTCATTTAATATGCTCATCATTTTGTAGTAGTTTTTATTGTGGGAAGACTATGCGGGCTAAGATGTAATATGAATGAGGGAAAAGAATGAAGTGTGAAATTCCCCCCTCCCCAACTGATGGTTTTTGGCAATTTTTAATGAGAAAGGAAATAGTGAAATAGTGGAATATTTTCCAAATATCATCATTTTAGCATCTAAAAAGAATTTCAAGATTAAAGGTTATAAAACATCATACCTTACTTACCTAAAGAAGTGGATGAATCATGCATGTTCAACTGCTGCAATTTTGGTTTGAAGCTTCTTCTGCAAGTTGTGGATGAAAGATGGATTTGTATTGTCGTATCTGCTAATGGATCCCCTGCTGGATAGTCTAATGAATCTGATCAGTCTGCTGAATATGGCTGAAAATGTATAAGGCTTGGAAGATATATAAAATATAGAAATTACATTTTCCTCCCTCCAACCTTATTTATTGACTTGTCCTCAAGTCATGACAAACTGAAAAACAATGAAAGGAAATCTGCTTCATCTGCTACAAAATATGGGTCTTCAAGTCTTCAACGCTCGATGGCACAAATCTTAATATGTGAATAAATGTTTCGGTGTTGAACATAGCAAGAAGTTGTTGACTTAGTGGCCATTAATGAATGCCCGTAGCCAACACAAGAGCTCCAACCATTGATTCCAATGGGAGTTAGGATGCCTAACACATCTTTGTAGGTACGAATAAATTTGTCGTGGTCGAGTCACCTACAAGATCCAACGAATAGGGGATATTAATGTACTCCCATTGTTCATTGGCAAGAGTACTTGCCATTAAGGCATGCAAGCCTCTAGGTGTTTTTACAAAGTTAATTAGACTCTAGGAATTTGACTCAATGATATCCATAGAAGCAGGGTTTTATTTGCGGAAATGAAGGGGAATGGTAATGACATGGAGAATGACAATAAGCTTGTAAGGAATGGATGTAAGGAAATGCATGGTGTATTAATAAATACTCTTGCTGTGAAAAATGGACATGGAAATGGTATGCTTTATGGTTTGACAATTGGTGGAATTCAAAATCTTTTGCAAAAAGGGAGTTGCAAAGTAATGGTTGTGGACATGGATTTGTCTTTAGAATTTTTCATGAATTTAGTATTTGGAAGACCAATTGTTGTCACAATGTAATCTCCTTATGATCACTTGATTATTCTGTAACCTGTAAAAAGAAAAACTTGGTACAAAAAAAAAAACATAAGTGTGCTCTAGAAGAAATGGCCAGTTCCTTCATGATTCTTACGCAAAAATTTCATACCAAATAAAACAAATTAAGGAAAATCAAAGTGTTGAAATTGTCTTAATCATGATATTAATATCAATCCATTTTTTTAAAAATAACCATGAAAAGTAATACTCCCTGTTTGTGTCAGATGATATATGCTCGGCAAAAAGATTGGCATTAGAAAGATCTGCTTTGTTCTGCATATTAGTATGTGATATAAAAGCATTCAACATGAATATTTAATGCCAACTTGAAGCCATTAAAACAAGATAATCATCATTTATAGAATCCTCCAAATGTTTGAAATTTGTTTCCAAGTGTTCCATTATTTATTTTCAAACCTGCA